>PVJA010015224.1:0-45836 GCA_004027025.1 Myocastor coypus | reverse complement strand
ACAGGGTCTCTCTATGCAGTTCAGGCTGACCTTGAGCTCACTTTTGTAGCCCAGGCTGGTCTTGAACTCGCACCAATCCTCCTGCCTCAGCCTCCCAAGTGCTGGGATTACAGGCGTGAACCACCACGCCCGGCTATATGTAATTAATGGTTAACCAGAAACACTGAAATCATCCTTATTCACTATATGTATTTTCAAACTTATCTCTTTTTTTGTATTTTAGGGAAGGGTCTACAGGGTGTTCAGGATCTCACTACTAGATTGGACTTGTAGTGATCCCCCTATTTATAGCCTCCCAAGAGCTGGGATCACAGGCATGCACCACCACACCCAGTCTCAACTGCCAGCTCAGAGCTCACCAGGGGGGAAGCAGGCACAGCAGGCTGGGAGATCAAATCTTCTGCCCCAGTGCCTGCTTGCAGGCACTGTAACCTGCTGAGCTATTTGGCCAGTCCTCAAAATTATCTTTTTTCAAATTCTATTTCTAGTAAGAAACCAAAATATTAGCTGGACTGTCACCAAACTTTCCTTCATTTTTTTGTCAATATTTTATCTGAACTTCAATAAAAATAAAATTTAATGTTCTTGTGCTATGCATTATATTGCAAATCATGAACATAAAATATTGCTCAAATATGCATGTAGTGGTCCAAATGGCAGGCAGATCCCAGATGTGGTAAATTTTTGGGTACATCTTTCAGTCAAAATTATCTATAAGAAAATCTGATGAAAACAATATTGATTTTAATGAATAATCAAACTAAAATAAATAGCTGCACCAAATGAAATAAAATTTTGAATTGAAACTCAACTAATTCCATTTGTTACTACAATTTTAAAACTATATCAAATTTGTATAACAATAAAACAAATTATTTATAAAATTAAGATTTATAGGTGGGAAAAATAGGATATAGAGTTCCTTCTCCATGAGGTCATATACCTTATTCCAAAGAAATGCCAGGTAGATGTCCGCAGCTGGACCCTCGCCTTTGCCAAGGCTGTCCCTCAGTCTTTCCGACTGAAGCTGGCAGCTGTAACAGCAGCTTGTCGCAGTGTTCCCCCAGGGCCCTCACAGCATGTGACATGGTCATCTAGTGAAAAGCTAGGCAGAAGGTCGCCATGAGTGGTAAACTTTTGCTCATCCCCTATACATGATTTTACGAGAAATGACTCAAGAAGTTCCCAACTTTATATTGTTCATATACTTGGTGTGATGATTACATTTCTGGTAGAGCTAACCATTTCTTTCCAATAGCTTCAGCTCCTTCTTTTGCACCAAACCAGTTGAAGCAAACGATAATCGTCACCAGAGACCGCGAAGTCATCATGGAGTGCCAGCCCCAAGGTGCTCCCAAGCCAGCCATCTCATGGAAGAAGGGCAACAAGGCGGTCAGAGAGGGCAAAAGGTAGGAAGGCTGCTGTCATTCAGCTTTTCTTTTCTATTTTTATTGACATACATTTGCAGTACAGAAGGGTTACATCCCTCGAGAGGAGCTGGCATGTGTATATAGTACATTTTAATTTAGTTCTGTTTTCATCCCAGTTCCCTTTCCTCCCTCCACCCTTTCTCCACCTTTTGGTCACCTTTCATTGTGCAAAAGATCTGTCTGCCTTAACATCAGACCTCCTGAAGGTAAAAAATGACACACACACAACATATATGTGTGTTACAAGAGGTTGTGAGGCGTATTTCATAAATGAATTTAAATGTGGCCATAATTTGAAAATAAAACATAAAAAACCCTACTTTAATAATGTTCTGTTGGATCTTTTTTTTTTTTCCTGTCTTTTTGAGACAGGGTCTCGCTGTACAGTTCAGGCTGGCCTTGAGCTCAGTTTTGTAGCCCAGGCTGGTCTCAAACTCTCACCAATCCTCCCGCCTCAGCCTCCCGAGTGCTGGGATTCTGTTGGATCTCTTTACCCCAGTAGCTTTTCACACTATTAGGAATTTCTATAGGTTATGAAAAGTAAGCGAACACCTCCACTGAGTTATTTATCTGGGTTTTCACCTTAGATCTGCCTATGTCATAGTCCACAGATTGTCCATGATTACCTGAGGGTTGTGTTTTTGTTCAATGTTGATATTAAAGACAATATTAAAATTTCTCAACATTCTGGGATAATGATTTCAAGATTAAATTTGTGCCCTGCAGTATTTGTGCCAAAATTTCCATTTTTGTGTTTAGTCATGTTGCTGTAAAATAAGGTAAGACTACAGTGATGGCGGCAGGGTCACATGAAATGAGCGGAGGACTTCTTACTATGTAACCAGTTATCATGGCAAGTAAAAGTCAAGGGGCATCAAAGTGACACAGTGGAGGAAATCGTTGGGAAACCAAACCACTGCATGACAAACGGTGTACGCCAGCACCAGCACTCCCAGCCCCTCCCAGCCTCTGTCATATTGCTGTTACAGACAGTGATTAAATTCGCTAATGTGTTAGCTTTCCTGCAAAAAAATGACATTGCATACTGTTCTAGTATTTTTTTTTTCTTTTCTTTTCATGCAATGTGTAAGAAAAAGGGTTTGACTTCTGTTTGTGCAGAGGTGTTAATGTAACTATGACAGTTTAGGTCAGCATTCTGTGCCCATCTGAATAATCCTTCAACTGTGGAATGTTTTGAAAACTTTCCTTACAACACATTTTTTGCACCAAGTCAATATTTAAATTGACTTGTATGTTTCAGAAGAAATAAATAGTTTGCAGTGCTCTGCTA
The DNA here is from genome assembly GCA_004027025.1 of Myocastor coypus. Lineage (NCBI taxonomy): Eukaryota > Metazoa > Chordata > Mammalia > Rodentia > Myocastoridae > Myocastor > Myocastor coypus. The sequence continues at coordinate 43,115 of PVJA010015224.1, read as the reverse complement.
TCATTCTTCTGAGTGCACTAAAATATGTTATAAAATATATCTCTGCCTGAGAGATAGTTGTTATGTTTCTGCTTGAACCTTGTGAACCTCGCTCCTGTTTATTGCAGTGTGCCAATTAAAATATTCATCAACTATTCAAAAAATGTTTGTAAGAATAAATGACAGGTAGCATTCTGTTTGGTTTTGTTGACGAACATAAAATTATATGGAGCTTTTTTATTAAATATAAAATAAACCTGTTATTTTCCAGAAATAGAAAATAGACTTAGGGAATATTCCAATTTTCTTACACCTCTTTCTCTTTCTTCTAACCCCGTGAGAGTTATACGCTGACCTTAATCTCAGAGCAGTTTGTTCCAAATGTCAACACTTTTGATCGAAGTGTTTAGGAAGTAGATGGAAAAGTTAAGTATTTATGATTTATTCATTCAAGCAAAAGCAATTTGGGGCCACATTCATGTAACATTCTGCATATCCCATTCTACATATTGAGATCTGTGCACTGGCTTTATTTAATAACAGCCCAAATACACATTGCATTTTTATCTTTGAGATCAACAAGAGAGCTGGGAATACAGCTCAGCAAGGTAAGTGCCTGCCTGGCAAGCTCAAGGTCTTGAGTTTGATTCCCAGTACAAAAAAAAAAAAAAAAACCTGAAAGGAAAAGAAAAAATATCAATACTAATAATGACAAAATATAGTTTTTAGAATTCTTAGAAATAGTTTGTCATCATATTTTTCTGTGTTAGGTTTCACGAAGAAAGCAGTCTACTTATAAAATTCCAAGTATATATATTTAGCATCTCAATTATACTGATAACTTGATTTCCTATGAAAATTTTAGGTCATTTTGCTTTTATAAATCATGCCTACCATTCAGTAATAGTTGTGGATATAAATTTAAGTAGCATGAGAGCTATCAGAAAACTGTTAAGATGGCAAAGGCGTTGTGCTGCATGCATTTCCCATTGGGCACAGAGTGAAATCATGCTCTCTTCCCTAGGAATACAGGTATGCACATGATTCGTGTGTGATGTCTTCCTGGCTCGTCTACCAACAGCTAGGGTGGAGGAGTTATGTGAATGAGACTTGTCCTTCAATAGCAATCTTTACAGATGTTTTGGATTCATTTTTATTTTATTTTATTGTTTTATTTTATTATTTTATTATGGCCTGTCCTGGGGGATGGGGCTGGCACAGCACATGGTGCCAGGATCAAACCGTGGTCCTTGTGGTTGCCTAAGATTTCTTAAGCAGTCTCTTTAGACCACTGAACCATCTCACTGGCCTAGGATTCATTTTTAAAAATGACTGGAAACCTTGCCCATCTAGATGGCAGTTTCATATATGTAAAAATGGTTAACATTATATTGGAGAAATTGAATTAAAATGATAGTGTAAAGGAAATATTTATTTGCTTATTTATTTTGGTGGTACCAAGGATCGAACTCAGGACCTTGTGCTTGCCAGGCAAGCACTTATTCCACTGAGCTATCTCCCTGACCCCTGTAAAGGAAATGTTTAAATGTGAAAACATGTAGTAATCACTTTTCAAACCTTGAAATTACATGCAGCAGTCACATAAAATGAACTATGCAGTTTGAGCTCCCCAATTTCATGATTCCTAACGGTGAAGAGCCCCTCCCTCTGCAGCACTCTTAGCTTACAATCCATTTAACATTTAACCATTTAACATTGTTGCTAACAGTTTAATCCAGAGTGGAAAGGGGGGATTCAGTTATCCTACCAGATTATGAGCTTTTAACAAATTACCTATGGCTTTATTATTTTAAAATGTGGACTTAAGGTGGCAACTTTTCTGAGTTGCGAATATTGAATTAAGTTTTTTTATGTAACATATTGACCAGTATATAGTTACTATTAGGCACACAAAAAAATGTCTTTTGGAATCACTATGAAGATTATATTGGTAGTTGGACTATGAATAAATACAATTGCACCTGAATTTGAATCATTAAATACTGGCCTATATTTCTGTTACCAAGCATCTGGGAAAAATTACCATAACCCTGCGCCAGCATGGGGGCCAGGGGTTCGATCCTTGGGCCTGCATTGCTGGGCACACTGAGCTGGCAACTGAGACTGGGCATGGTGGTGTGCCTCAGTAATCCCAGCTCTTGGGAGGCTGTAAACAGGCGGATCATTACAGATCCAATGTAGTAGTGAGATTCTGAACACCCTGTAGTCCCTTCCCCCCACCTAAAAAAATACTGTAACTCTTCCTTTCTCAGTAATTAAGGAAGCTGATGCTGTCCAGCACTGAGAGCCTCACTAGGGCGACCGAGGTTCCTTACGCATCTCCTCAAGTTGCCGTTCTTTGCCACCAGAAGCACAGCTCTTCTGTTACCTATTCCTGGCTTTGCCACTCACATCTCTTACCTCTCACTGACTTAGTGCCCTTAGTATAGAGCCTTGCACTAGCAGACTCCTTCTTTCCCTCTCTCATTGTCAACTTTATAGGTTATGTGCAAATAAAGGGCATCGGCTCTGAGATAATGGAAACCCAGATGAAGTCTTTTTGAGACTTTTAAAATTACTTTTCACTCTTTTTCTTTAAGAGATATTCAGACTTCGGCCCAAAAGTCCCAAAGATCTCCAGCACACATTCGCTTAGGTTCATTTATGGACCGTGTCCATCCTCACGCGAACACTAAAGACTTCAGAAATGCTAAGAAGCTAAGCACTCCACAGGGATTTTCTCTGCTAACGCCCTTTGGTTCAGAATGTTCTGCACATCACACTCCTAATAGATTTTCACTTCAGTTCATTATTTCTATTACTTGGCCATTAACTTTTGTTAAAATATGATTAGCCAAAAAGCACTCTAGAAATGTACACATATTAAATCTTCTCTATCATATATTCAATTTCTGTAACTTTTATAGACAAAGACAATTTTGGCTAAGATGAAGACTATATAGTTTGGGGTGAGGATATAATTTATTTTGTTTCATTTCCAGCAACATATATAAAAACCAGCACATCACAAATGCCCTACATATGAAAACTGCTCAGTTATTATCCAAATTTTATTTCCAGGCAGCTGAAAATACTACTTCCAGAGATGATAGAACATAATTCAAATGCTATTTAAATCCTGAATAAAGAGCGAGCGAGATAGCTCAAAGAACTAGTCCCTTTCTTAGGCAAGAGCAGAGGCCACGGTTGAATCCCTGGTACCACCTGGTGCACTAGCCCTGCCCTCGGGTGCTCTGAGCTGGTGATGGAGTCCAGGTGTGGTGCTACATGCCCATAATCCCAGCACTGGGGAAGCTGAAAACGGGAGGATCACTGCAAGTGGGAGCTGCGTAATGAGACCCTGCACAAAAATATAAATAAAAATAAAAATAAATCCTGAATAAAAATCACACTGTTTTCTTATACAGAGGCAGCATTGTAGAATAATTCTAGTTTTATGGCCCTATCCTCTAAGCAGACTCATCCAAAGTCCTTGTAATATTCCCTTGTCCAGCAAAGCAGCTACAGAGAGCAAACTTTTCCACTAATTCATTTACCGTGTATAGAAAATTGCGCTGGAAGTATCCATTAGCTGCCTTGGAGTGGGAATTCCTGTTGTGTTTATTAGGCAGCAATGATCAAGATCACATGGTGACTCACAGACATATGGGGAAATATATCCTTCATAAAAGCCCGGTAGGACATTACTGCTGAGGAGAAGGCCTGGCGCTTCTGCTCTTTCTCAGGAAGACGAGGAATTCATGGGTATAATTAGGGTCTTGTTTCTGCCCCTCTGTTTCCACCTACATGCTGGGTTTGCTAATGAAAAAGCTGTTTTGTTGTTTCCTCAGTGACAATGTCTTTTATATATTAAGACCATAAAACAGTGTAGACCCTAGGTATCTTAGTTTTTTCATTGTCTCAGGAGTTGTATAATGAGGGAAAATGAGCATTCATAGATCAACAATATATCATTTAATATCCTTTGTAAATTAAAAACCATGATTTCAAAGGAAATACAGTGATCAAAATGACATTATTTATCTAAGGGAAAAGAAGGTTGATAGCTGACTTCATCAGATGTAATATCTGTGAACTGCTAGCCTATGCCATGTTATCAGTCAGAGATGGCGTCTTGCTGTTAGGTGCATTGATCTCAGGGAGATGAGGAGGAAAGGCCTTCTGCTCATTACTGGAAGGTCAGGATGTGAAGGCCAAGATTCGTGAAAACCGGCTGCACACGGCTTGGCCTGACTTACTTTTATACCTACTCTTTAAATTGTTAGGAGAAACACATGCACACATATATAAACATGCAAACAACCCAAAATACAAAGTTATGAGCAACTTTGGTGTTGTTTTTGTGTTGAGATGGTCCCCCAAAGCTGTACACACTCAGGAAATAGGCCTGTTTCAGAGGTGGAAGGATCTAAGGTGTAGGAGTGATTCATGTGAAATGCTAGGACTAAGGGTACTGGATCATGGTTTCTGAGTGAGTGGTATCTGCCTGACTGGAAGGTAGCTTGGGTACAGCAGAAGGGACTGGAATAGACTGGTTGCCGGCTATCTATAATTGGTTGCATGCTTACTCTGCGACCTTCTGCCTGACATAAACTATTTCTCCTCTGAGATAGTCTCTGATGTCCACTCTGCCTCAGGCCCAGCCAGTGAGCTACTGAAGCCACTATAAGCTGTGAGCTAAATAAACCTCTTCTCCTCTAGGTGTTCGGTATTTCTTCCTAGCAGCAAGAAAATTAACTAGGACAATTGGAAGTTAAGACTATGGACAAATTCTCAACCAAATGTGAAAGGGCAGTACATTCAGAAGATATTGGAGGGATATTTCCATTAACCCTTATGGACTATTTCCCAACTTTCAGGAACATTTTCATGCCTGTTTGTTCATCAGGGTGAGAAGAAGAGAAAAAGATATCAGTTCCCCTGCATAGCAGCTCCCTCAGCCGAGTGGACCCACACTGGAACCCTAGTAGATTCAGGAGCTATGTACCTGCCTGGCCTCAAAACTCATGTCACAGGACAAAATTCAGAGGCAGAGAAGGAGAAGAAAAAGACAAAGACAGAGAATCTTGCACATTGGCAAAGCCAACAATAGATCATGATTTTATAGTATCAGCATTGTTGAGAAAGCATACTGGCATATAGTTCTATTAAAGTAATTTAAGAAATTTATATTTCATCCAAACCTAGAGGATAATATTCTTCCTCTTTCTATATTTCCAAGCATCTTTAAAAAAAAAAAAATAATAATGTATCTGATTGATACAAGGTCTCACTATACAACTTGGACTCCTAGTGATCCATCTGTTTTTCAGCCTCCCCAGTGCTGGGAGTACAGGCCTCCACTATGCCTGGACTCTGTGGCTGGCTCAGGAAGTCCCAGCGGCAGAACTGGTGCTGTGTGTGGTACCCAAAATCAAACTGAGGTCCCTGCCCTTGCCTAAACTTGCCCAAACAGGTGCTTTAGTCAGCTGAGCTATCTTGCAAGCCCCTCTATTTCCAAACATCTTAATGTAGAGAATCTTGATTTTTGAAAAGGATTCAAATAGGTCCCTTATTTATTTTGCTATTCCTTCAATTTACAGTCTGACAGAACAGAACTAAAGTGAACAGAAATGTAGGTGTTCAAATTCTTTTAGACATATAAGTTTATGCATTCTTTCTTTTTTATGTTTTTTTTTTGTTTGTTTGTTTGTTTGTTTTTGTCTTTTTGAGGCAGGGTCTTGCTATGCAGTTCAGGCTAGCCTTGAGCTCACTTTTGTAGCCCAGGCTGGTCTCGAACTCACATCGATCCTCCTGCCTCAGCCTCCCGAGTGTGCATTCTTTCTTGAGTTGCATGGTTTTATTAGTCTTCTTTCCTTCTTTCCTTCCTTCCATTCTTCCTTTCTTGCTTTCTCTTTATTTCTGTAAAATGTAAGACCCTTCAAGCAGCAAACATCATTTGCTGAATGTCTCACTGCGCCTCATTCTCGTCCTGGTATACACCATGGTTCTCCGCCAGAGCCCATCTTTCACTATCTCATCCTTCTGCTAAAGCTCTTGCTCTAAATCTTCTGGTTTTCAGCTGCACATCATCACTATGAATTTGAGGCTCTTAGTAATTTTCCCCTGCTATTCATTCACTCATCCAACAGGCATTTAGTAAAAGAATTGGAAAGATCTGACTTTTGGTTCTATCAAAAGTGAGCAAGTAATGAGGTCTCTTATGGTCATAAAATTTATGCGGTTCACTCTGCATCACAGTTCTCAGCATCAGGAGTGAAGAGAATGAGGCGTACAGGTTTTCTCCCAACCTGTAGGTCAGAGCTCTGCAGCGCCCTCCTGGGTTACTAAACTTTTCTCCCTCACGTTATTTCTTTATTCATCACTGTCCCTCTGTTTTCCCCACACTGCTATAAAGAAAAGTGCTCCAGGGATTATTGAGCCAAGCTATGCTGGACAGTAAGGATCCCCAACAGGCCCTGCGTTCGCTTTCTCACCTTGCTAAGTTTAGCTGTGCCATCCCCGCCCTTCTCTCTCCTTCACTGATATTCATTCTGGATAAAATGTGAAATCCTACTCAAAAGAAAGGATTAACATATTGGAATCATCAAAGCTGAAAAAAATTCAGGCAAATGCTATTATCAAGAGGTGTAAATAACAGGATAGTACATAAATTATTTAGGTCATTTTTTAACCCGCTGTTTCCCCATATGTGCTCATTGATGAAGTTCTAAATTACGCTGCACTGTCATTCTCCATTACACAAATTTTAAAATTTACACTCAAAGGGATCAAGTGACTTCGCCAAAGTCAGTTTAAAAATGAGCTAATAAATGTTGACGTTGCTGCGAATCTTTAAGACTGTCATTTTGTTACTAAGTTAATAAAAACTTCAGTCTACCTCCCGTGTTCTTCTCAGCTTTTCCTCATCCCTTCTATGCCACTTTGGCAGACAAGCTGTTCCTTGAGCAAAGGATACTTTCCACAACAGTGTCTCTACTGGATTCATGATTGCGCTTCTACAAATTCTGAACTACTGTCCTGTGATACATTCTGTCCCAACCTGACAAAATTTTATGCAAGAACTATTTCAAATGGCATTCCATCCACGAAATTTGCTTTTTCATTTTCTTTCCAAATTTTGTTGTTTCCCCTTTGAACTCTCAAAGACTTTTGTATGGTTGAAGAGACTTAGATCTGCTTTAGGAGTCAAATAAAATTAGTCTGGCTTTTGGGCTGTCTAGCTTTCTCCTTGCTACATATATGCACCAAGACCCTTGCTCTGACTTAGCTGTTTAGAACAGGGCTAATTATACCTTCTTATAATATTACTATGAGCACATATATGACATCCTGTGCTCAGTGAATTACACTCTTTGCTACTGTTTTGTTGGGGACAGTTATTCTACACTATGTCATAGATCGCATAGCAGTCTTGTTCCCCACTATGCAAGTGACCTTTTCCTTTTCCTCTTTAATATTGATTTAAACTGACATTGTGTCTTATTTTCAGAATATATTGAATAAAGCTTCATTTTTCTCTAGAAAAAAATGAAATATGGTTGTTGTTGTTGTACCACATAGTTGTGGTATAAGAAAGAAAAATAAACTTACCATTTGCTATTGGAAAGAAAAACAATATTAGATCAATACCCCAAGTTTTTCAGAAACAACTAGAAATGTAATGATGACTGCAATATATATATATTCCACATTTTAAATGTACAACTTATCAGAGCAGAGAAAAGTAAGCATACTATGATAAAATTTGCTCTAGTTATCTTTTATGGAAAAGGAAGTGGTCACTGAAGTCAAGGTCGATGTTCTGTCAATCCTCTATCCATCCTTCTGTTCTCGTGATGAACCAACCACAGTTAAATGAGATGGCAACTTATGCAAAAGCAGAAAGGAAGTGACTGTGTCGTTCTCAGCAGAAGCAGAGAACTCCTCCTCTTCTTTCCAAGCACCCTCAGATTCTTTTCTCTTCACTGTTTTATGTTCGCTGAAAAGTCACTTGGGGAGTAGTAGGATCAGTCAGTAGCACGCACTTAGCTACTCGAATACCCAAGTATTTTAGATGTTGTTTGTATTAAGGACAAATTAGACTGGAAGTTGTAGTCTGGGGGGCTTTTGGAGAAGAAAAGCCTTTAAGCAATTAATGACTTGTTCAATTTGTGCCGGTGTGGAGCTCACAGCCAGGCAACTTGGGCAGCCATTTATAGTAACTGGGGTAAATGAGCCATAGTTAGAGGCAGAATTTATGAACTGTTTGCTAAGCTGGCAATTAGCTCACGTTGCAGATTGAAGATGCACACAGGACCAGAGAGCCCGGATTATTCTGTTGTCGCTTACAGCTTAAATTAGCCAAGATTGTCAGTGTTACTCCTTCTGGGAGTTGACACCTGTTTTCTTGTTTTGTTATATTTAACGTTTAAGAGAAAAAAAATGGAAATGAGATAAGTTGCTGGTGAGATCAGGAAAAACAACAACAAAAAGCACATCCATTCAAAGCACTTCAAAGAAGAAGCTTGAGGTTTCCTGTGACTTTTAATTTAGGAAATCCTAGTAACAGAATTGAAGGCTTTCTCATGTATCTGACTTCAGTCCTCCTGCCTTTAAGCAGATGTCATGAATTTGAAGACTTGTGATGGTTATTGTGTCATCCTGTTAGAAACAGAATTGTTTAAATGTGTAAAAAGGATTTCTTCATTCTCTTTTTTTACATTTTTAAAATTTAAAAATTTTATCATATTTTAGAGATATTTCTTTTCACTCGACTGTTTGGCAGTGTAAGCCCACTGTTAGTCAAAAAATCTGAATTATTTATGGCCTCACATTTGACAAGGACTCCAAGTACAGGAGCACTAAATACTTTTTTCAGCCAGAGAACACACAAAACGATGGACCAAATATCAGGGCATGGGCCAAAAGCACAATAATGACATTTGAAAATATTTTATGTATGATATTTGATCTATTGCTCAGTCAATGAGAAGGCAGGGTCATGAATATTTCATATATTTAGAACAATAAGTCATGCTGGTAGTGTATACATTGCTATAACGTAGAGAAAGTAAGAAATAAAGCCAAGATACAAGTTTCACAACTGCAACACCTAGTCTGCTCTTTGCCTTTGGACTTGTGTGGGAGAGAATGTAAGATTCCGAAAACAGGATATCGTTTCGTTCATAATGGAATGCAAGAAAATCAGTCTCATAAATGGACTCAAGGGCTACTGGATTCAGATGGCTGTAAATAATGCTAATCTACCCAATATATTTTGAAAATTTTTAATCTAGAGAACAGAGTTTGAGAGTGCCAACCATAAGGAAATGGCAAATGTATGGGTTAACAGATATGTTTAACTTGATTTAGATATTATAAAACATATACATATTTCCAAATATCACATGGTCCCCCACAGTAATATGTAATTTTTCTGCTTTTAGTGTATCAGTTAAAATATATTTCAGTTTTAATAACAGGGAAAATTATAATGAGCTAGAAGTAAATGTTATCACTTTTGGATATAGATACACCACTGTCAATCTAGCATGTCATTGGTGAAGAAATGAAAATGCATGTATACTTGGGTTCCCCAGTGTACCCTATGTTCAATCCCTTGTACTGGCAAGAACAACCCAATCTCAAAAACCCCAGCTCAGTGTGACAGATGCTTGTTATAACAACAAGTCAGTCTGTGGCTTTGAAAGTACACAGCATTTATTTCTTTCTCAATCAAATCTGACATTTCCAAATAATTCAAACACATTAAAATGTGTTTTTCTCTTACGGCATTGTTTTCAGTTTCTTTTGTTATTAGCTTGTCTTATGTAATTCAACATATATTGCTTTACAGGACAAGTTCTGTTTACCTTTACCTACACATGGGTCCTGTCAGTGTTTTCATTCTTTCCTGGCCTTAATTAGCATATTGTAACTACAAGCAGGATCAAAGCTTTAGTGTTATACAGCTAGTGGAGCTTCTGGTCTGTGGTTATGAAGTCTAAATGGGGGACACTCCATACCCCAACCCAACCATCAGTAGAGCATGAGACAGGGAAAGTTTTTTGTGGTTCACTAAGCAGGATGACTTACTGTGTTTATTCTTTAAGGGTAGAAACCTAGGGTGCCAGTTGTTCATGGGGCATGCTGAGGGCTGTCTTCATCTGTCCCAGGCTAGTGAGATGTAAAAATAAATATTTACTGATGCTGAGTTCTCTGCAGTGAAAGCATGCTCTAGAGCACAGCTTCCACCAGGATCAGGCCCATTTCCTGGCCTCCTGTTTCCCCCTGCTGGGCTTGGTAGCTTAAGGAAGATTTCAATAATACTCATTTCATGTCTTGTATATTGTAGCCATTATTTTACAGAAGACAGATGAAGAATGACATATTTTTGTGCTTGTGTCAGGAGTTTGAGTAGAAATGGATAGGGAATGAAGATGAAAATGTCTGAGCATATACATATATATATATATATATATATATATATGGGTATATATTCATCCATCCATGAATGGTACATTTAATGCTTTTCTAGAAAAATAAAAACAATGCTTATGGAGCATCTATAATTTTGATTTTAGCACTAATGCTTTGTCTTTAAGGATGGATCATTTACTATATGCCTATTTTGAAGGTTTAATCCTAATGTCTATGGTAAGATGTTGACACATACACTTTAAATTCACACACTCATGTTGTCACATTCCTGTACAACAATTGAAATAGTATTAGGGAAATCTTTGATCTCCCATTTTGTGACAGAAACTGGTAAATAAATAAACGTGAAAAAAATTTCCCATCTATTGACCTGACATTTGGATTTTTGACTATAATCAACCTATTGAAAAATATTAAAACCTACACAGAAATGTGTAGCCCCATTAACTATCTGTGTGATTGGAGCACAGTGTTAAGAGGTTGGGTCATGGTTCACTTCAGCAATACAGAGGATTTGCCCAGCGTATGTGAGTCCTGGGTTTGATCTCCAGCACTGCAAAAAAAAAAAAAAAAGTTTAATGTGAGCTTACAGCAGATATAGCAGGATGTAAAAAGCTGAATATACTTGCTACATGAGTTAGCTTACTTAAGACCAAAAGTTAGGTTTTCAGTCATTCCCTTTTATGTGCTTGGTACAGAGTTTCACGACACAGCTGGAACTGACAGCGATCCTCCTGTCTCAGCCTCCCCAGCTCTGGGATTACAGGCATGCACCACCAAGCCTGGACTCGGTGCCAGCTCAGCACACCCCAGGGAAGGCCAGCACAGCCCGTGGCCCTGGGGATGGAGCCCCAGTCGCTGAGCTTGCCTGAACAGGCGCTCAGTCCGCTGAGCTATTTCACCGGCCCATAAACAGCCATAGAGGCATGACCTGCCCTGACCACAGTTTCTCAGTCAGGAAGTGTGGGTGACAGGTTCCCAGATCTACAATCAGTCAGTTAATCCATTTCGCCTCTCAAATTCTGCCCCCTTAGGGAGCCCAGGTCTTCTCCTCTCAGGGATAAGACCAAGATGACCAAGTCAGCGGACTTGCGTGCGTCTCTAAGAGCTGGAACAGTGTGCCGCACAGACATGGGGAGACCCAGAGCACCTCGGCCTTCAGGAGTGCGTAGGGGTGGCAGTCACGGGGAGCGGGCGGGTGGGGGCCGCCGCCCTGGCCAGGAGCCGTGGCCTCCGTATTTCATCCTCAAATTTAATCTTTGCAAAAAGCTGTGAACCCTGCGCCGTTTCGTTTTTCTTTCCTTTTATTACAGGCATCAGAAATTTATCTCGCGAAGCGCTGAAGGCCGGGAAGCCCGAGAACAGGGCTCCGCGGAGGCTGCCTGGGGATGTCCTGTCTCTCTGAAGAAAGCGCACTTCTTTCTTCTTTAATAGCTGTTATTTATATTCCGTTAGTCATTAGCCATTGTATGTAAGAGAAATAAAATCTTCCCAACTGCTCCAAGCAGCTTCGTCTTCCGGCAGGCAGCGGCTCTCAGGGCCCCGCCAGCGGACAGCCTTCCCCTCCCGAGAGCCTTCTCTGCAGTCTCAACTCGCCCATCTCTCCCTACCCTCCACCTGGCACCTACTGTTCTTTTATGAAATAACTTGAGTTACAGCAGTTTACCCCCTTCAAGCTTCCGCTGTCTTCCTTTGATCTAGAACAAAATTAAAGCCTCACGCGGCGCGTGCCTGTGCGCTCCCCTACGAGCTCACCACCGCTCTTGCTCCATTTCCTGTGGCTCTCTCGCCTCCTCTCGCCCCTGAAGTCTACGTGCACAGGCCCACTCCATGCACCCATGGGACACGCTCCTTCCTCAGGGCCAGGCAGCAGCTCCAGACCTGTCACTATTTTCTGCACCCAGGGTACTGTTCACAGTCAAGCGTTCCCTTATCAGAGGCATTCTCGGGCCTCTGTGAGCGAAGCTCCCACCCATTACCCACTGCCCACCAACCTCTGATGTTCTGCAGTGTAGTTATATTTTTAACTATTTCTTATTATTTCTGCCTAGAAGAGACTCCATGTGGTGAATAACTTACTGGTCTGTCATTCCAGAGGCCCAGAGCCTAGAATGGTCTTCAGCATATTTTAGAAACTGTTTTTAATGAATTATTGGAGTGATGTATGTGTCCAAATCCCTTGCAGGTTTCACTCTCTAGGCCCCTGTGACAACTTCTGGAAGGAATACAGAGAGGTAATACTTCAAGACATATTGGAAAGAGGCTCTAGGAATTCAAAGAGATAACATTCACATTTCTTTGAAGAAAAATATTATAATAAAAGTAGTGACACTATGATTACTTGCACATTATTGACCTAAGGATTTAAAGATTCTCTTACATAGTTAAATAAAAATAGCATGAAATTGCATGAAAAAATTGTAAACAGAAGTAGGGTCAGTTTTCTTTGTTATTTTAGCTTTAGAATATTAACTAACCATAGTTGTATTTCTGCATTAGCTTTGTCCACGCTGGCTTTTCATTCTCTAGTCAACTAAAATGATGACAGTTATCAGTAAATAAAGAAGGAGCAGTAAGATCCAAATTTTCCTCTCTCTCTCTCTCTCTCTCTCTCTCTCTCTTTTTTCCCACTAAAGCATCTGCAAAACCTCTGCGGGTGGTTTGAATGTTAATATCCAGGAAAGCAGGCTGGGAAGTGAACACCGGCTGTATTTAAGGCTTGCATTTTCCTGGAGAATGTGTCTCCTGGGGTGTACCTTTCTGGCACCCAGACTTTTAAGCTCCATCCATATTAAGCACAAATCAGACCACTTTCCACAAACCACTTAATGCTATTTTAAATCCACAAGTAAATCACTTTAACTAAACCCTTTGATATAGTTCTGCTCTCAAAACTGTTCCTATCTGCTTTTAAATGCTATTATAAAGTTGTTTTAAAAATTTAGAAGGTGGCACACCACGCCAGAGTTGTTACATCTGCATCTGTCATTTGTGTGGAATGGAGCTATGTTCTCCCCCATACTGAGGTCAATGCTTACATTTTTATGTGATTATCTTCTGTGTGTGTGTGTGTGTGTGTGTGTGTGTGTGTGTGTGTGTGTGTGTGTGTTATGGTGTGGTGTGCTGGAGGAGGCCTGGACAGGGAGGCAATAAGCACACACCTGTGCACCTGGATCTAACACAGTGACTTCCAACTTCCTTTCTCTTGAGGTTGGGTAGGGGTCCTAGTGCTCATAGTAATGCTCTTAGCAGCAGACAGGCTGTCAAAGGCAGGATTTCTGGATTTCTGAGGATTCTATCACACTGTAGGATCTTCTGTCATACACTTGTTAGGGGCCGGCTTGTGCGTGAAGAGAAAAGCTCATCCTGATCCTCTGGATTCCTGGGTTATTTCTAAGCATATGAGCAGGAGCAACGGCGTTGTACCAGCCTCATCCTTTTGCAGGGAATTTTGTGCAACTGGGTCCCTGATCAGCCATATGCTTTGCAGCTCCTCACGGTTTAAATAAAGCCAGGGGAGGTGTATTGGACAACAGCAAGGGCTCTTTCCTTCCCCTAGTTGAGACCTCATAGCCCTGGCTTCGCTCTAGGCAGCCCCTTTCTTCCTTCAGGGCCCCTCCAGATTAGACTGCCGTTTGAATTTGTCAATTACTGTTGAAAGTTGCAGAGTCATATGTGCAACTCTTTTCAAGCAATGACGTTTATGAAGGCAAGATAAAAAAAAAAAAAAAAGGCAGGAGTAAAGAGGGTTCTAATTCTTTCCTTAGTTTGTACAACTTTGTGGAACACAGGGACACAATCTTGATCTCAGAATGACCACTCAGCAATCTTTTCTCCAGGTGGCTCCCTCATAAAACTCAGCTGGGTCTTGTTAGAAGCAGAGCTGCCCACACCACTTCCCCTGTAATACCTGGTACAGCCATCAGGGGACGCTCCAGTGCACAGGTGATGACCCTGATTAGGGAGGTAGAGGACGCGCAGCTGCCCTATTTCTCCTCCGGGTGGAATGGACGCAATTTTCCTTTCCACGCTCTGTCAATGAGCTCTAATTACGCAGATCATCCATAACTCGGGTCTGGTCCTTTTGTTTACACGAAACCAGGCTTACTTAGCCTTCCGTATCAGATGTATGGTTATATCTGACAAGGAGAGATCGACAATATCCTAGGAAAAAGAACAAAAGTCAAAGCAGTACATCAGGGAGCCCAGGTCCTCCAAAGACCGAATGAGCATTGTCTCGGAGGAGGCCTCTGCAGAGATGCCCCCCGTGCTCCACGACCCCCTCGCGTATGTCCCCGCTCGCTTTGTCCCTCCTTCCTCTCCTGCTGATTTCACCACTGCTCCGGCTGCCCCCCTACTCCAACCGGATGCGGACTCACATAGAGCACGCGCAAGACGTCAAACGTCTCCACGCACCTTTCCATCTCTGCTGAATGAAAGCCATGTCCGCGAAGTGGCATTCTTGTTTCTCTTACCCTTACTCCTTGATGTTTGAAGTTCTGAGTACTTTAAACTTTAAAATTGACGCCATGTAATGTTTGACCACAAAGTTCTCCTAATCACTGGGTTAAAGACCCAGGGCGTGGTGAAAGGAGAGGAAGTGCCGCTGTCTGCTGGGGTCTGACACACTGCCAAGTGGACCCCAGCACTCGCTTCCCCATCCCTCCCCTGCTAAAGAAAGACACGAGAGAGAAGCAAAAGGAAGAGAGACAGACGCAAGGAGAGGGGGAAGAAAAAGAAGGCAAAGCGTGTGCAACGTGCTCGCCTGTTTCGTCTGTGTTCAGCTGGGGCGCAGCCAGTACGCTTCGTGGCCAGGGAGTGACAGGGTTTCCAAGTCGTTCTGCAGCTTTGCTCTTCCCCTCTTCTGTAGTTCCAGACCATGCTATTTCTGAAGGAAATGATGGTACAGGGATCAGTACATCCTTTCCTAAAATACCTGGTGAAATATTTTCCATTAACCATTGATATTGCAGGAATTAGTCTTCCCCCCTCACCCTGAGCAGGACATACCTTTGTAATTCTAGTATGTCATAATTTCCTCTGTTTCAAACTTAGGCAGCAGTGGCTCCACAGGGCCTCGGGAAGCTCGAGATCATTCCCTCAAATGTCCTCGTTTACACATAGCAATGCTGAGGATGGAGTGGTGGGATTCTTGGCCCCGAATCGTGGACCTGCCTCTCCTAATATTCAGCCAAGCCCTTTCCCAGAATGTCATTCTGCCCTTGAATAGTGAGAATCAAGTTTATTTTCCAAAAGAATAAAGGAGGTTTGAGTTAAAAAGGAGTTTTCTGGAAGAAGCGTGTCATTATGCTTATGTGCAGGAATGTTAATAAAAATGGGAAAAAAAAAATCCTGCATAGAATAAAAGAAGTTATTCCTGGAAATTGACTGAAAGGGAAAGAAATCATAAAAAAGCTTGAATGACAGGCCAATGAATAATGTGACAAGATAAATCAAGTTTTGGCTCTCGTCAGATCAAAAGGAAAAGTGCAGGGAATGAGAGACGAGGTCTGGTTTAACATTCGCTTGGGATTCATTTAGAACTTGAGATAAAAAGTTCTGTAGAAGTAATAAATGTGTGTCACTTACAGTTTTAGGGCCTAAGATTCATGCATTGTCACAGATGTTATTAAAACAGCTATTCATTTTTTATGTGATGAAACAAAGTGTACATCCCACATCTCTGGCAAAATTATACCCTCAAATAACCCCATATATTTTCCTTGGAAAGCAGTGGTAAGTGGAATTGTGAGTATCGAAGGACAAAGATGGGCCATATAAAATAACTTAAATTGGGAAACAAATCTTGAAGTTTTCACTTGCTAACTCCCAGAATTACCAAGATTCTGTAAGATGAGCTTCCAGAAAGGTTGGCCCTGTGAGCCAAGAGTCACCCTGTAAATGGACAACAGATTCTTTTTGCATTCCTTCCACTTAAGGTTTGCATATACAGTGAGGCCCCTGCAGGTGCATAAGCTGTGTGGGGGATCTCCACTGTCACCTCGGGGTGAATGGTAGCTGCTTATAAGCAAAGAGGCTTGGTGGCAGCGGACAGTGGAGAAAATGCAATGCATTCCCTTTTGGTTATATTAAAAACTGGAGCAACAGGGATTGCTGAAACTAGAAAGGAATAAATATCATTATTCAAAGATGTGTAGTACATCCCAAAATCTGAATAATATTAGAGTACCAAAGTGCCAAAAATCCCTCCTTCCTTCTTCTTCTTCTTCTTCTTCTTCTTCTTCTTCTTCTTCTTCTTCTTCTTCTTCTTCTTCTTCTTCTTCTTCTTCTTCTTCTTCTTCTTCTTCTTCTTCTTCTTCTTTCTTTCTTCTTTCTTTCCTTTTATCTTTCTTTCTGTCTAGTACTGAGGACTGAACTTGGGACCTTGTGTTTTCCAGGCAGGTGCTTATGCTGCTGAGCTATCTCCCTGGTCCCATATACTTTTGATTCCATGAGATTCCTATATTCCTGAAATGTTTCTGTATGAGGTTGATTTTTTCCATTTTTTTAAAACTACTTTATGTTTGACTCATTAAGTTTTAGCCAAGGAATAAAATTTTATTGTTTCATGTAGCTATTCCAGTGAATAATTTACATTTATTGAGTGTTTACATGATACAATACTCACAGTCTATGCAATTTGTTTTGAAATAATTATTCTATTATCTAATTTTATAACCAAAGATACTGAGACTGACAGAAATAAAGCAATTGCAAAAATCCACATATACAGTAAATACTTGCAATTAAATGTTGTGGATTCAGAGCCTGGATTTTTTAAAACAACAATTAAATGCATTTAACTAGTACATAAAAAAACTTATACATCTCAAAAGGTTCCATACCATGTGATGTTTAAATGTGTATACACACTGTACATTTTTAAAATCACATTAGTCATATACATTGCCAAAACATTTGTCATTTATGGTAAAAAAAAAAAAATCAAAATTCTTCCTTCTAGCTCTTGAAATTCAAGCACACTGTTCTTCTCTATAGTTAGACTTTTAGCGAGAAATGTCAGCCCTGAGTCTTGTCTGTATAACTCTTCTTGGTGGAACATCGTTCATTTTGAGTAAGAGTTTTATACCTTCACATGCCCTTTCCCCTGAGCCTATTTTTATTTTTAATTTTGTTTTTCATCAGTACATGTGTGAAATACAGTACTACTTTCCCTGTAAGTATTTGGTACTGGCAGACGCACGTCTATAGCAGTACGATCCATAAGTCGCTGTGCCTCCACCAGCAGCTAAATGGATAACACAGCGTGGCACCCATGCATGGTGGAGTACTGCTGCGTGGCAGGGAAGGACACAGGTGAGGCAGCTGTAGGAAAACAGGTAAACCTTGGCACCATGACGTTAGGTGAAACAAGTCAGAGCACGTGTTGAACCTTGAGTTTAGACATGTTTGCACTTCTCTGTTGCTTTGTAACAAGCTACCCCAAACTCAGCAGCAGCATAGCACAAGCACCCTCTGCTACCCGGAAGCTCTCTGAGCAGACAGAGATGATTCCTGCGCCGCCTCTCATGCATCCAGGGGTGCTGCAGGCTGAGTCTGTGAGTTTGACTTACCTTGGTTTATTTCCTTCACCTCAGTTTCCCAACACAAGGCTGGCTTAGCTCTGATCCGCAAGTTCGACACTTTGTACAGAGCAGCCACGTGCTCACCTAGCAATGCATAATTAGCCACATATTCAAGAGAAGGGGTGGCAATCTTGCCGGGTTGCTTTACTGTAGCCTCACAACTGGCTCTGCACCAATTTTTCAGCAGTTTTTGGAGGGAGCAAACCGTGTCAGAGAACCAGCCTACCTTCAAGTAGGCAACAGGCAGGCAGGAGGAACTGCTAAGACCTGTGGCAAAGGGCTGCTGTGGTGACAGAGCACCTGTGGCCACCTTGCAAACAACTTGCCACAAGACTGGCAGAGTTTGTTCAGAGAACTTAAAAACTTTCGTTAGAGTTAGAAGCAAAACAAACAAACCTACAGGCAAAAACCAGTGAGGCCAGAGAAGGGAAAAAGATGCGATAACCTGGCATGTCGAAGACTATGGAAGTTTTAGTGCTGACCATTCATGTTGGAGACAAGGTAGGATGGCTAGAGAGCCTGCACACCCACGAGGGTTTCGGAATCCTAGCCCCACATTCTTTACGGTTTGCTTTGATGCTGGATCCGCCTTTGCGAATAAGGAGCAAGATCAGTCTGCTCTAGTATGTCTACCCTCCTGATGCATATTCGCTGATAGATTGCTGCTTATACAAACAGGCATGAAGCACCTTCTATAACACTGTGTATCGTAAGCTAAGCCTATGTTTCCGTTCCTCAAGCACTGCTTGTATTCAGGTGCTTCAGTTTCTGAATGCTCATTCTCTCTCTCTCTCTCTCTCTCTATCTCTCTCTCTCTCTCTCTGTCTCTCCCTCTCTATCTTCTCTCTCCCTGTCTCCCTGTCTCTGTCTCTCTCTGTCTCTTTGTGCCTCTCTGTCTGTCTCTCTGTCTCTCTCTGACTTTCTGTATCTCTGTTCTTCTCTCTCTCTTTCGATATCTCTGCTTATCCTTTTCCTGTGTGTCTGTCTGTCTCTCTGTCTGTCTGTCTTTCTGTATCTCTGTCTTTCTCCTGTGTGTCTATCTGTATCTGTCTCTCGGTTTCTTTCTGTGTCTCTGTCTCTGTCTCTCTGTCTGTCTCTGTCTCTCTGTCTCTGTCTCTCTCTCTCTCTCCCACCTCCTTGGAGTGACCTCCTTTTCCTTCTATTAAAAATCATGCAATTGTTAGCTCCTGATGACCTTCTATGTGATGTCCCCTCACCTGAAGAATTAGTCGCCATCAGTCACCATCTCCTCCATGACCAGCGTACTTAATCCACACTGTGATCACAGAGGCTACCACGTGCACACCTGGAGCAAGCCTCCCAGTCACCTCACTGGGTTGTGACTCTGCCATGCACATCCTTTGCTTCCTGTGATGCTCCTCTATGCTAAGAACTGCCCACTCATTTGTTTGCTACTATTTTTTTAATAAATGAGTAAACAGACAACTTTCTTGTAGCCTACAACAAAGTGGATAGTTTCTTTTCCTTCATGAAAAACTTCATGAAGGTCATTCTTTAGCTCAAGCTATGAATTATATACAGTTTTATCTGTTCTCCAATGCACCTCCTGCCTCCAGCAAGGCAGCTTCCTCTTCTAATTGGCTATGTTTTAATTGGCTGTGGCTTCCAAAGCTCAGAAACTAATTTCAGTACTACTGTTTCTTGCCCAATGCAATACATGCTCTACATCTGGACCCAAGGTCTTTGGTTTGAATTCGTGGGTTCATGTGTTTGCATGCATACTTCAAGCCACCAAGCAAGGCTTAAGGGCCCCCACGGATCCCAGGAGAACAACGCACATGCAGCAGGTGCGCAGCCCATGGTTCCTGTGCAAGTGCACACTCCGCTCTGCCCTCCCGCTCTTCTCAGATGGCTTCCCCTGTAGGAGGTTTTTCCTGACCTAACCCTTCCCTTTCTGGCAGGCCTCTGCTCACTTCTACAGTAGCACCTCTTATTTTATATTATGGTACCATAGTTGTCACCTCACTGCTGTGGCCAGCTGAGGAGCTCCTTCTGCTGTACCTGGCTCTCGGCAGGTATCCTCGCATTGTTTATCCAATAGTAGGGCCACTATGGATAACCACGGCAAAGGCTGCACTTCAAGAAGCTGCAAGAACTTCAAAGATGCTCAGCGTACAGAAGGCATGAAGCGTTGAGAATCTTCATGTGTTCAACCTGACTTGCCCGTTGCACAGGATGGTGATGAATCAAAATCGTTATTTCATTAATCCAAATGTTTTTAGGATCATTGTCTATCATTCAAATTTAAGTGCAAAGTTTTAGAGGCAAGTGTTCTCTAAAGTGAAAGCGTGGTTAGACTGTCTCTTGGCTGCGTTACTCGTGCTGCGGCTGCTCCATATTCAGAGCAGCCTGTGTCTTTCCCAGAAGTTGGCAAGTGTGTGTACCTACAGCAATTGGCTGGCGAAGAGGGGACACGGCCCATCCCTGGCTTGCTAAGTCTCTTTCATTTTCTCCACTTAAATTTGTAACTAAAATTGAGGCATCTTTTTAGGATTTGAGTCTAAAATAGGAGTGAGAAGCAACTCCCATTCTACTTGTTTCAAAGTTGAAAAGATATTGACGAGACGTCTAAAAAGAATAAGGAAGACACGGAGCTCTTATCTGGGCCTGTAATGGGAGGTAGGAGTTGGACCGACAGAAGAAAGGACAACCTGTGTTATTTATTTATGTGTGTACTTATTTATTTTTGATACCAGGGACTGAACTCAAGACCTTGTGCTTTCCAAGCAGGCACTTAAGTTGCTGAGCTATTTCCCTGACCCAACACAACATGTTTTAGGTCAAATAATTACCAGCGTATAATGGATAAAATGGAAGTAGCCCAGCATGGATGCGTCACAGCGGAGACTCTCACAAGAGTCAAGTGTAGGATGAAGGAGGAGGTTTGAATGGGCCTGAGGATGACTGTAAAGAACTGGAGACCTGAGTGAGGTTAACGTAGCTATCTCAGTGAACTCTTGTCTCATTGCTGGGACAAACACTTCACACCCTAAAGGAAGGAAGGAAAGGTTTATTTAGCTCACAGTTCCTGGACATTTCAGTCCATATTTAGCTGGCTCCAACGCAGAGCAGCACATGGCAGAGAGCTACCTTTCATGAGGGTGGCAAAGAGCAAGAGAGCTAAGGGAGGAGTAGCAGCAGCTCAAGCAGCTAACTTCTCTTCCTGCCTTACATTGAAATGCAAATCACCTGCCCCAGGGGAGGTGCAGCACCCATTCTCACAAAAATCAATCTTTGGGGGTACACCTATACACAAACCACAACAGCAGCAAATGGTAAACAGAAGTGGCAGAGCAACATAGACAGACAGCACTGGTGAAAGAGTAGCAGGAAAGACTAGTGACAAAACATGCATCCCTTAGGCAGACCTTATATTATTTCACAACACCTAAAGAAGATGAGCACATCACGAAGTGATGTTTCTGGTGGCAAGGATGTCCATTTTCTAGCCTTGACAGCATTCAGTTCTGTATCTGCTGAGGTCCAGAGAAACAGAATTCCTTATGTTCACTGAGTGAATTGCCCCTTGGGACCCCCAGCTTTGCTCCTGTGGCTGGCTGCACTTGGACTTCTCCCTGAACTCCTGAGATGCTTCCACACGGGGGGGGGGGGGGGGGGGGGGGGCATGTGTCTCGTCACCCACGTCACTACTGCACGATAATAACTACACCAAGTGCTTACGCTGTCCCTCTAAGATGAGTGACAGCTGTTCACCTACTGCTTGCTCAACCATTATAAGAAAAATAAGGATGGGAAAGCAAACCAGTTAAATGGATGCAGTCTACTATTAATAGAGAAAACAACTGGATCATTTTCATTTTGTTCAGGACATTTTGAGTTATTTCAGATGTGGTGGCAAACCATCTAGGGGTTCAAGTAACAGAGCCTCTGCTTAAAGCCTGAGACTTGAATGCCATTGGATATTATGAGACTTACATATACTCAACCAAGTTCAGGGAAATGCCCACATTTTCTGAAGGACAGACGAAAACCAGAGAAGAAAGAAAGAAATCGAGTCTATAAAATAAAACAGGTAGTAGAAAAGGCAGTTTCTCAGAATGCAGAGAAAGAAAATAAGCAATGCAGTAAGGAGGTCAAACAGTGAAAAACTTACAAGCATTCATCAAACATCTTATAGTTAATGGAGAGCATAAAAAAACCACCAGCAAAAGGTATTAATAAAATGTATGCAGTTACTATATATTTTATTTATCCCAAGATAAGTCATTCAACAGGATGTAGCTAGTAATTATTGATCACAGTTTGACATTTCTGCCCTCTAGTCTGTTAGCAAGCTGAACAGTATTGCTAAATTGAATACAATTAGGATACATGAATTCATTCTCTAATTGTGATTTTGGACAAGAGGTGAAACAGTGACATCTCCAAGTTTAAAGGCCATACTCTCACCCCCTATAAGAGTTCCCTCTACATGTTACTTGCTAATTTCATTTTGCCAGGCATAAGCTCACATTTGTATAATGATAAAATGCAGGCTTCTAGATCTAGCTCTGATAAAACAAAGTAGGAGATATGCTTACGAGTAAGGTGGCTTTATGCTGCACGTGTGACCTATAAGATAGTCATTCTTTTTTTTTTTTTTTTTTTTTTGTCTTTTTGAGACGGGGTCTCACTGTGCAGTTCAGGCTGGCTTTGAGCTCACTTTTGTAGCCCAGGCTGGTCTCAAACTCTCAGCGATCCTCCTGCCTCAGCCTCCCAAGTGCTGGGATTACAGGCGTGCGCCACCACGCCTGGCATATTCATGTTTTCTTTGTAAACTAAAAGTATGTAAAATGGTAGAAAATGCTAAAAACCAATATGGAAGAGAAATTAGCATGTACCTAAAAGTTCTCCTTGAAAATGTTAACACATTTGTGGATACTTCTGTAGTGGCAAATGAGTCCTCCTCACCAGCTTATCCCCCAATTCTAGCATTTTGCCTAATTCTGATTTCACGCATGGGTAAACTCTGAACAGTCTCTGTCTTGGAGTGCATCCTGAACTAATTTTGCTCTGACAACTTCGTAATAGGAATTTGAACAGTTACTACGTTTTTCATGTTAAAATCAGTAGGAGGAACATTCCAAGTGTTTACAGCTCTCGAACCTTGCCTCAATGGGGCCAGATTTGATGTAGCTATTTCCCTTTACTGGGAAATCTCATTTTTAATAACACTGTGCCTCACTCAGTACTGTGTGCTTCACCTGCAAACTCACTCACCTTTGGAAAGCCTCGCCGTACTCCTGGAAATCCTGCTTTGCTCCCACCAATGAAGGGTTGAGACCTAGTCTTTTCTTAAGTATTTATACTCTACCTAGTAGTGACTGCATTCGCTACAAGGTAAATGGAGGCAATAATTAGACCAGACCTTTGGGTTTGGGAGAATTATCTACTCTAAAGGCTTTTATAACAAGAGCAGCCCTTTGCTTACACTTGGCAACTTCCAAAAGCTAGGGATTATTGTTTCGAGCGTATCTACAAGAGTTTACAGAGATCTTTAACTTACAGCCAGTGAATGCAATAATTAAATTCATGAAACAAATTTATGAAAAAACGTTACAAAATTTATTTTTTATTTCACTTTGATAAACAAAACTGAAAAATGGAGACTTATCTGCTTTTCATGCATTAAACAGTGAGTTTTGAGAAGACAACAAGTAAATCCTTACTTTAAAAAAATAATGTAAGAGCCTATTAGGGTGCTTAAGTATGGGAGCAGCAAGTTCTAGAATAAGTAGTTCCAGAGAACAGCTTGTGGTGAGTACTCATCAGAAACCAGGTATCGCACTGGCTCATTTTATGAAGTTCAGTTCTGCCTTCATTGAAGGAAAACATAGTACTGTAAAGTAGGATCAGTACTAAGCCTTAGGTGCAGGCAACATTTGATTTTAAGCAAATTGGAATAATAGAGCAGCTGTGTTGTCCTTTGAAGACAGTAGGCAGGTGATAGTAAGCATCAAGTGAGGAAAATCTCATGATTTCATCCTACCTGTTGGTTTTGTGCCAGAATTTGCTGGCATTGTTTTCTTTCTCATCAAGATATCCATGATGTCCTTACACAAATTGCCTGCCCTCTTTCTGAGCCATTCAAGTGTTCCTCACTGCAGCTGTGCCTAGAAGGTTCCTGTTACATTTCACATGAAGACACACCACCTCGCACTAGGCAATCTGATCCAAGGGACGATGCAGGCTGGCAGTGGCTCCACGACACAGAGAGGAGCCTGCATCGTGCACTGATCTAAGATGCTGCCGTCCTAACTGCTAGTAGAAAAGTGGGTTTTCTGTATTGTGTGTTTTGCAATTGAGGAAACTAACACTCTGCAGTTACCCAAGGCAAAAGGATGACTTAAGCCAAAAGGGTGGCCTGAGCTTGCTAGCATTGCTCTGCCGCTGCAGGAGCGTCAGGGAGGACCCGAGCACAGGAGACGATTGGCTTCAAACCTCAGCCATAATTACCATATCCCTGTCATGAAGAAGGCTCTGTGCAGCAGAATACCTGGTTTTCAATGAGCATCTCTAGAAGATGCTATTAGACTATTGGACTAAGAGAGTGAAGCTAAGAGTGAACCATCAGTGTGGCAGACACAATATGTCCCATGCAGCAAAAAACGAACTGTGGCCTTTGAGATTTTCACTAAATCAAAGGATCACTTCCAAAGCCCATTTCCCAGAACAGCTTGCACACCTGCCTAGCAAAGCACAATTCCAAGTGTCTTGTTGGCTTATCCAACTCCTTGAATAGGTCTGGAAAATGTGAAGAGCTTACAGGTGCAAACCACTGCCAAACAGCAGGGACTCAGTCTACAAGCTGGCCACAAGTGTAGTACTTTTCCCACTAAGTCACCTTGTGTAAATCTGGCTTCAGAGTGCAGCCAGGAGCTCATGCCCTCCTCTTCTTTTCTTTATTTTCATCGTATACGTCTCTCAGCTTCCACCCTTTTGGACCTTCCAGGTCCTTCACACCCTTCAGAGCTCTGCTTCCAACTCAAGACACAACCCTCCCAGCTCCTTCTTTCAGAGTGTGCACCTTACCTCAGGCGCACACAACAGCCATACTTTCACTTAAAACAGAAATTACGGCGGAGCTCTGTGTACGCACCCACGATGCCAGGAGCCTGGGAAGCCCTGGCTGGAGGAATCGCACCTAAGCCACATCACACCTGTTTTAAAAGAAAAACTAAAAGAATCAGGGATACAGGGATGTAGCTCAGTGCTAAGGCTCTGGGCAGGTCCCCCAGAACGCCAAATAAAAGTGCAAGTTCTCCAAAGGGGAGGGTCTCAAAGAAGCGCCTTCACCCACGACGCTGACTGCACATTGAACTTGGACACTCAGTTGTGTACCGAGTGTATTTTCAATGGAAGCGCACGAGGCAGGTGAGGCCACAGGCCACCAGGCCCCACGGAATGAGTACCGTCACGACACCTGCACGGTTCGCGCCAAGGCTGCTGATTGGAAGGTGGCGCCTTGCACGTCATGGGGCTCGGGTCTCTTGTGCCGCTGCCATATTCACGTCACACCGCTGCCAAGTGGCCCAAAAGCTTGCATAGACCACGCCTGGAGTGGTGGCTTTAGAGGTCAGGAAGTGAGAGTAACAGCCCGGGAATGCCTGTCTTAGATACACAGTGTGGGCACTAACAAATGCATGGGAAGTAGCTCGCGAGACACGCGACACTTCTTTTCTAAAACATTACCAAAAACTACTTACCTTAGCAATGAAAGGAAGCAAAGTACATTTGGAGAGGGAAAAGCATGCCAAACAAAGCAATCTCTAATACTGCAACTTAAGAATCAAGAACATATATAACAGAATCCTTTACAAAGGCACTTAATTTGCAACTGCAAATTATACATTATGTCGTTATCCATTACGCTTACCACATAACAGGAAAAACATGGGGCCTATTACTGTTCTGAGAATGTTAGACTGAAATGTATTTGTTGAGAAGACAGAAAAGCTATCCAAATTGGATGATAGGTATTTGCCTATGATATTATCTTACACTGTTTGTGGGAACAAATATAGGAAATACTAGCACCCCTCTTTAGCAGGAAACAGCATAAGCCGTTATAGTGTTTGTATAAAAGGGTGGCCCATCTGGACAAGATGAAATCCAAGATACTACTGTGGTCGAAGCCATGTAAAAGTCTAGAGAGCCTCTCAGCACCACGGATGCTGTTAGACCCTGCAGGTCCAGAAACCCTGAAAGCGATGGGACTTTTTGGCATTCATAGTACACACTGACTGCTCCTCGTGCCTAAGAAAATCTCAATCAGAATAAACCAAGTCAGTGAAATTTAGTAGGTTTGGAAGGTACATATAGAGGATTTAGAGTTCATGTTTTCTAAACATAGCTTAGACGTTAACAAAGTAGACTAATAAGAAACTTGCACTCATAAAACTATCCCCAAGACCACTTTCCCCCTCCCTGCCTGCCCACACCCCTGCTAGTAATCCATGGTTTTATTTCCTTCATGGAAGGTATCCTGCAGATTTTGAGGAAAGTAAAAGCCCCTAGTGTAAAATACAAAAGTTTCTGACAACTGGTAGATAAATTCTTATTTATTAAAAATAATTTCTGTCTTAGCATGAGGTCAATAAGCTTAATGAAAAAAATCCATGGTAAAAACAATATTAAAATATTCTAATTATGACAATTCTTGCAATTCCCTGCATATACTGGATTATGGAATTGAAGACTTGTTTCCAGATGTCAAAGCTATAGTTTCATTTTTGAAATCTGAAAATGTATCTCTTTGGTCTCTAAAATTAGACCAACATAAAATGGAATCTAATGGATGCTTTGGGAATACTTTCAACCAATTTTAAGAACTGAAATAAATGGTGAATGAGAACAAACAAAAAAGGGTATTACATGTATACCAAAAGGTTGAAATGTATTACAGTTCTTGGGAAGTTGATTTGTGATGCTTTTCCTCTGTGTTACCACAAAAAAATCAAGCATTAACAAGTCATTATAAATGCACCTTTCTATAAAACTTACTATATAAATGTAAATCTTTTCAAAGCTTTAAGAGTGTAGAACTTATAATGCATAAATCTATTTTAACATATAAATTAATATGCACATATAGGTAGGTACATATGGATATAATATTGAATTACTTTTAAAAATCATACAGCATAGTATATAGGGAAATTTTATTTTAGGCAAGTCTGAGTAGGACTGAACATGATGGAGAATATTGCATGGACTTTTCCTTAAAGAAAAATCTAAATTATGTTAGTAAAGGACATCCTGCTAGTCTGGCTTAATTGCTATGGAAGACTCGTGAAGGGATAAAGAAGTGAAAATATTACAAAACAAACCTTAAAGTCAAACTACGGGGCTCCTAGAGTCCAGGTTGAAGAACATACTTGCTCTAACAGAGAATACGAATGCACCATACATACAATTTCTAGAGCTGTCTGACAACTGTTGTCAAGCATGCAAGATAGGAGCAAGCATTTTAATCTTTAAACTTGTGTGTCTAAGTTACTTCACTTAGCACTGCAGTTCACAGTGCATCTGTTCCTCCATATGACTCAGGCACATCCTTTTAGGGCATGGCAGTACTCCTTTGTAGGTAAATATGTCATTTTTTAAACCCATTCATCTGTTGATGGATATCCAGGCTGTTTCCAAGATTTAGATATGAACTGCGCTGCTAGTAGCATGGGTATGTATGCATCACTGGGATACATCTTAAAGTCTTTGGGGGCAGATAACTAGTAGGGGAATCGCTAAGTCTAAAGGAATTTCTACTTTGAGGTTTTTGAGGAATCTATACACTATTTTCCATAGTAGTTATATCAGTTTACAGTCCTGTCAGAAATGAAAAAGTATTCCTTTCCTTCCACAGCTTGCCCAGCATTTGATATTTGTTGATTTCTGATGGTAGCCATTCTTCCTGGAATGAGATGGAATCTCTGCGTTGCCTTAATTTGCATTTTGTATATGGCCCACAATGTTGAACATTTTTATGTGTTTATAACTACTTGTATTTCTTCCTCTGAGATGTATCTATACATTTTGCATGCCCACATGTAACTGGGTCTTTACACTTGGTGGCATCTATTTTTCTAGTTCTTTGTACATTCTAGATATTAGTTCTCTGTTCTAGCTGGCAAAATATGGTTTTTGTTTTGTTTTGTTTTTTTTCATTCTGAAATGTTTTCTTCACTCCATTGTAGTTTCCCTTATTGCACAGAATTTTTTTATTTTTATTTTTTATTTCATGTGATGCTTTGTTCTGAAAGCCTTTACCTATACCTGTGTCTTCACAGTATTACATAGTTTTATCTTCTAGCAGATTGTTTCTGCAGTAATGCTTATATTTCTGATCCACTTTAACTTTAGTGCATAGTGAGACATATTCTCGACCACCATTACATATTTTTTTTGACATTTTGTGGTTCTCTTTTGTTGCATTTACTACCATTTGATTAACTGTATATTACTGCATGTAAACTCACCAATATCTCAACTAGTCTACTAGAGTATAGATAATGTGCATTTTCTTATTATTGTATCTGCCATACATTAATGTTCAATAATTTATAGTTGATGCATTGCTATGTGGAAGATAAAAAATTGGCAGTCTATTGGTTCTATGTTTATAGCACAAAACTATCACTGTTAGGCATGTTTTCAGTGAAATAAAGTTAGAATGTGGAAAATCTCTTCCTCTTTGTAGTGACAGTCTGACAACCTTGACCAGATCCTCACCTCTGACATCCACTGCTGTAATGCCACTGTGGTTATTGTCATGAAAGAGAATAAACCTATGTACAGCAATTGTTGCTGTTTGTGCCAGGCATGGTGGCACACACCTGGAATCCCAGCACTTGGGAGGCTGAGACAGGAGGATCGGTGTGAGTTCAAATCCAGCCTGGGCTACAAAAGTGAGCTCAAGGCCAGCTTGTACTGCATAGCAAGACCCTGTCTCAAAAGCAAAACAAAACAACACAAAACAAAATTGCTGTAGTTTGATTTACTAATGGTGTTTAGACAAGAAATAATGTCTGCATCTTGTGCTCTGAACAACTATGATGAAGATAAGAAAATGCAATGTATTAATTACTGTATCTGGCCTTCTAACCTGTTGTGAAACTGTCTCATTGCTATTGCTTTTACATAACCTTCATAGAAATAAATTTTAAAAAGAGAAGCAAGCTATAAAATTAAGTCATAAAATTCATAAATACTCCTAGGGTCTTTTGACTTTTAAAGAGAATCTTATAAAAAAAAGTAGTGACTGCTTAGGTAACTATAACTAGGGCATTCCTGAGAAACAGTCTGGGGTTCCACAAGTGCCCACCTTGCCTAATTATTCACTAAGCTGACCCTGGCTCTGGCTTGTCTTATCTTTACTTTTTTTTTTTTTTTTTAACACAGCAATAGTACTAACTAACCTTAACTAGTGGCTCTTTTGCAGATACAATGGAAAGAATGACAGTCCATAGTCCATATTACACTTCAGATAGGTTTTGCTCCTTGAGTGAACACTGAGGGCTAAAGGAAAAACCTGGGAGGACGCAGTCTACCAGTGTGGGGCATAAGGAAAGAATCAGCCGTGGCTTTGCTCCTAATCATGGAGGGCTCTAAGGAAATCGTCTTTTCTTCAGAGTCATTTACGTGCCTCCTCGGGCTGCTACAAAGGTAGTGAAAAAACTGAACGGATTTTGCTCCATAAGTTATAGATACCATAGACAAATTGTTGAATTGAGATATTAAAGGGAACTGTGTGAGGATAGCCACTTGGCCAAGTAGCACTGTGTCCCCAATCCCTGTGACAGGAGATGTAATATTTTAAGAGTAATTATATGAAGTTCTAGCCAAATTGCTATTTTCCAATAACAGGATTATTATTTTTTCCAGTTTGGTAGCTTAAACATGTTTCTAATATGTTCTACATTTTCTAAAAAGAAACATGCATTTAAATTCATAATGTGAGCATATGTTTCAGTATGACTTCTCTCATTAGAAATTATAAAGTACATTAGGGGAGAAAAAAACAATCTACAAGCCATATATTGTATAGCAAACTACCCTTCATCTCATTTGCAATTCATAAGAGCAACTGCAATTTTCCACAGGTAGAGAAAAATGACTTATATTTGTAAACAGTACCTTGAAGGGTTTTGTTTTAATTAAAAGCCCAGTGACTAATTGATTACATCTTCAGAATCAAAGATTGATAGAAGTTCAGGGTCAGGGGAATTGTTTACCATGAAGAGCAAAATGAGGGATTGACGTCACTTTGGTCCAGGATGTTTCATTTGAAAAAGATTAGGCACTGGTGGCATCAGCTGTGTCAGTGTTAGCAGTCAGCCTTTGTGCATATGCTCTGAAAGTGTGGCAATCCAATTACTATTGAATTATAGGATATTTAAAACTATATTCTTCACTGGAATATAGCTATTCCCAAAGGACCAATATAAATCTAAAGTAAATTTGTAATCCAAAATGTCCCCATAACAGCATTTAGCTGTCTGAGCATCCTGAGGGGGTTAGGGTGAAGAGGGTAAGAGAGATGGAAGCAAAAAGACAGAAATCCATTAGCTTTGCTACGAGGCCTCTAAATACCAGTTACTAGTAAATTACATCCAATATTAGGTACAGGGGCATAGAAAGGTAAAGGTTAGATCCATCTTGTTTCCACCAAAAGGACTCTTGGGAGACACTGTTTTAATAACTGGTACCAACTTCAGTTAAATTATCAGTGGGCTCTTAGCTTCAGGAAATGAGAAAATTTTAAGGACAGTATTGACAATGAAATACTAATGAGTAACATCAAAAAGGGTCACAAAAAAAGGAGGACATAAATTAGCAAAGCTACTTCTGTGATCCAGAGACATGCTATAAATATATATATATTGTGAAGCACAGGAATAAGTAACATCTTTAATCTCCTGCAATGTTATTTTATTATCTTCCTTGCAGTACTTTGTGCTTATGTATTGAGTAGCTTGTATTTTCTGTAGTAGGAACCCTTAATAATCAGTCCGTGCTCTTACCAAACTTAAGTGTATAATTCATTATTGTTGGCTAGAGCTACCGTGTTGTACAGCAGAGCTCTAGATTCTATTTGTCTTATTTAACTGAAACTTTTGTCTACTGGTCAGTAACTTCCCTTCAATTCTTTTTTGTATATATGTTTGATGATTTTAAAACTTAATGTAAGTGGATTCGTGAAGTCATTTTCTTTCTCTACCAGGAAACTTGAATAATTTCTTAGCTCTGCCTGTTTTCTACAAAGGTACACAGTGGTCCCTCGCTTACCTCAGAGTTTCCACTCCAGATACCCTGCAATAAGTGAAAATCAACGAAGTAGTGACGTTATATTTAAGTATTTATATATATTCTACACCTTTATAAACCCTTCCCACATTCTTATAAACCTTGCCTACACTTTTAAAAACACTTCTGATGTTCTTAGCCATTATCTAAACGCGTAAACCTACTTAATTTTGACAACGTATTTATACTGTATGCCACTGTAAAATCCCATGATATAGTGAAAAATCTACAATAAATAATTTAGATTAATATTTTTTGAAAGCCCGTGAAACAGTGACTCTGTGAAAGTCAAACTGAGAAACAGCGAGGGACTACTGTATAGAGATATATTTCCGAATGTGTTTTATTTCCTTCTGTAATAGTTATTATGGGTACTTGTAAACATTTTGACTTTCTCTTTCTCTTAATATGGAGACTGTACCTTTCCTGCTTTTTAATTGGCTGTGGTTGTATGACTACTTTAGCCAAGAAAATATGAGCGGAAGATGACCGTGTGACTTCTGCCTAGGTGTTTAAAGTCCTGGCTGCGTTGTCACATTCTTGCCATTTGCCATCCACACTGCTGGCTCAAGAGTCTGAACAGTAACCAATGGAGCATTCAGTGGACCTTCAGTAGATAGATCCAGGAGCAAAGCAGTGAAAGCGTTTTGTGGGTTTTAAAAATCAAAACCTAGCTGCTGCTTGTGGGCACATGGAACTGATGCTATCCTCGCTGATATGGCTAGAGAAATTCTTCCTTCCTGTTCTTTCTCTTTCTCTCTCTCTCTCTCTCTCTCTCTCTCTCTCTCTCTCTCTCTCTCTCTCTCTCTCTCTCCTTAACGTTTTGTGTATGTGTTTGTGACAGTCTTGCAGCATAGCCCAGGTTGGTCTCAAATTCCTGCCTCCGACTTCCCAGTACTGGGGCTGCATGTGCATACTGCACTCCCAGCTGAGTAATTCTGTTTCAGAACATGAATCAGTGCTATATGCCAGCGACAGAACAAGTGCAAGAAGCATCCCTGCATTGTCTTAGTTTGTTCTAGTTCGCTCTATTTTTACAA
The DNA here is from genome assembly GCA_004027025.1 of Myocastor coypus. NCBI lineage: Eukaryota > Metazoa > Chordata > Mammalia > Rodentia > Myocastoridae > Myocastor > Myocastor coypus. The sequence continues at coordinate 10,744 of PVJA010015224.1, read as the reverse complement.
TCACCATTTTGTAATAATCTACTTTCTGTGTGGCAGAATACCTGTCACAATTCACTTCTTCCTAGAGCGTCATGAAGCCTAGGTAATCTCATTTGCATGCCTCATAACTAGAGTAGTAAAAAATATGACAGGATAGAGAGCAATCAGGATACTTCTTTCTCTGCTTGTAACCATTCTACTCCTTTTGAGATTGATCAAATGACACATTAAAACTAAAGATGACAAAGAAGTGACATTTCAAACTTATAGTTATGACATAACTTTAAGCCAACTATCAAATTATGTAGTTAAAGCAGAAAAGAATGCTTGACTGAATAGTTAAGAGGACAGCAGAGTTCATGAGATATATCTATCAAAATTAAAGCAAGAACAAAATATCATTTTCTACATATCCTATGCACCAAGTATTTTTGAAAGAGCTTTTTTTATTATCTCCATGGCAATAACTGGAGAAAATGTAGAGGACTATATTATTATTTGGTTTTGTTTGGTATTTTCTGTTGAAATCCAATCTGATCCTCTCTTCAGGGTGGTGTAACAAATACTGCTGTGATCAAAACAGACCCTGAACCTGAAGGGTCATTACAGTAGCACTGCTGTTAAGCACTGGCAACTGGGCAGGTTTCCCAAAGGAAGTAATTGTGTTTTAATTAACAAATAGTTAAATACACAAATGTAGTTAGTAGCTTCCATATTGACAGCGAAGTCCATACTTTTGTGTAACCTGAGACTAAAATTGTACCTTTCAAGTCACAAACATTTAGAAATAGTCATCACTGAAACCTCACTGTTTACAGACACACGAGTGCCTAAGAAGTACTAAAGGGGCTGAGGGCATAATAAAAAGAGCTTTTTCACCAGAAGAGTATCCCATCACAAGTAGCAATACAAAATGTCTTGTGTCTCCTAAAACTGTAGGAATGAAAAATTCAGATTGTGAGCATGTATTCCCCCACTTCTTTTCTCCTTTTTAATTAAAATCTGCCATATTTCTACCAAAGAATATATTTCTACAGTCCTTATTATAGTTTTCTAAAATTCTTACTTCATTATAAATGCCTTACATTATTTCTCAGCAACTTGTAAAGTTGTAACAATTTTCTAAGATTTACTTTTGTACAAATCCAATCTCCATATTTGTAAAATTTGAGTGATTTACCTTAAAACTTATGGTTAACACTGAGTGTCCATGAGTAGATTCCTGAAATTTGAGATTTCAGCAAGTCTCAGTTTTCTGAGTAGGGTCATTTCGAGTCCTCATAGCTTACTGTGTGTCTCTCCTTGTTATGTATGTTCTTGATATATTTAGAACTGCAGTTCACATAAATGCCAACCCTAGTCTATCATTATTTGAGTAGAATATGGTAAGGGTGACCTTTTGTTATCCATTCAAGTTTTTGTATTAATCAAAGCAATTTTAATTAAATACTATTAGTTGGGCTTCACTGTACCTACTAAAAATAGACATTGCTTTTGATACAACCAGAATTTGATTGGAAACAATATATATATATTTTTTTTTTATCTTTTTGAAACAGGGTCTTGCTATGCAGTTGAGGCTGCCCTTGAGCTCACTTTTGTAGCCCAGGCTGGTCTCAAACTCACAGCAATCCTCCTGCCTCGGCCTCCCAAGTACTGGGATTATAGGCATGAGCCACCACACCCGGCTTGGAAACAATATTTAGATACAATATTTTCCTTATGTCTGTGAGCAAGTTCAAGAGAGATTTTGTCAATTTATAATGATTAATGCTATTTATTGATGTTATTTATAATCAGTAAAGCTATACATGTGATGGCATCAGTTCACTTCTACTTACCTGTATTTAGACAACATTCCAAACTATCAGTTTTAAGAGTCAACATAGTTTGTGGCAGGGAGAGAATTAAATTATTTCTACTAATCAACATTTGAAATAACCTGGGTTTTTTTTTTTTTTTTTTTTTTCTTATGTTAGGGCAGGTTCTGCAGGGTATTCAGGGTCTCACTACTAGATCTGACTCATAGTGATCTGCCTGTTCACAGCCTACCAAGAGCACGCCACCACACCCAGTCTCAATTGCCATCTCAGCATGCCCTGGGGGCAGGGCCTGCACAGCAGACTAAGGGATCAAACCCTAGGCCTCTGTGCCTGCTTGCAGGGGCTTTAATCTGCTGAGCTATTTGGCCTGCTCTAACATGCCATTTTCTACTCCATTACAAATTTTATTTCATCTGCTTTTCAGAACTTGATTATCACAGTGGAGCATCCGAGTGCCAGATGCATCGTGCGGTGTGTAAATGTTCTTCAAAGCTGGCCCCTAAGTTTGGGCTCCTCTATGTCAGCTCCTTTCTTTTGCACATAGTTTCACCATTCTGACCAAAAGCTGTATCCCTAAACACTTTGAGAACGATCTGCCTTTTGTTCATCAGGCAGGCTTTTTCTCCTTCTAGATTGTTCATCTGCCACTTCCTGCAGTCATTTAACAAAGACGCAGTGAGCACCTACAAGGTACAAGCTGTGGTGACTAGGGCTTTACAAATTGGCTGAATCACAATACCTTCTAGAATGTGGATATTAATGCTATCATGATTTGACCAAGACAGAGGAAGACAACCTACCGTCTGTCTCATTTGTCTCACCCTCCAGCATTACCTAGCTCCACCCACCACTGATGGTGGCTGTTGTGTCTACCAGACGCTACATCTCCAGCAAGTATTTACATGACATTTTTCTGTCACTGGGTTTTTTCATTTATTTAATCTGGAAACAACTCTTCTGCCCTGGTCAAATCTCAGGAGAACCAAATGAATTTTATAGATACCTATGGAGTCAGGGTTAGAAGAAAGCCCAGAGGAATATTACATAATCCTGGTTGCTGCTAGATTTCAATCTAGAAATTCAAGATAGCTTATTATCAAAATAGTTTGACTCTTTATCTTGGTTTTCATATGTTACAATTTCAGTCTTTATTCCATCAACTTATAAGTGTAATGAAACAGTAATAAGATAGATAAATAGATAGATAGATAGATAGATAGATAGATAGATAGATAGATAGATAGATAGATAAAGGAGAGCAACCCAAAACATTGAGAGAAAGAAATATTTTGCGGGCAGTGGATTTGAGAAATATGTTCTCCAGCATTCTTTCTCTCAGAATAATATAGCAGATGAACGCACAGCGATTTCTAGCACACATAACGTAACAGAGCAGCTGGGGTCAGTTAAATGGAAATAAGCTGCTGCACTCTCAGTTATTCTCCCCAGAGTTCCAAAAGTTGAAACAAACAAAGAAACAAAGAAAATTGGAAGACTAAAGTCTCAAATTATATAAAAAATATTTTGTCAAATGACCAATATTTTTAAATGAATTATAATTTCAATTAAATTTTAATTAAATCATATTATAATATATGGTTTTTAAAATAAAAATTTAGTGAAAATGGGAGATTTTCTCTTCCTGAATATATGAGATAAAATTATTTATAGAAAAAAAGTTGGACATCATCTTTAGACTGAATTACAAGAAAGGAGAAGCCTCACTTCCTTTAAGGGGTGGCTGAGTAGAATGGATGCATAATTTGTTCTACAAACACAAGTTTTCTATTTAAAAAGCACACATGTTTTACCTTGCTCAGAATGAAGGCAAAGATATTAACTATCAATGAAGCAAAAAGACGTCACTTCTACATTTATGTTGTATAATTGCAATTTGTAAAACACTCATAAACCGTGAGCGGAGCCTTATCTAGTAAAACAGAAAGTTCCATGGTTATAAAATTTTCTTGTAAGAGTACAAGCATAGTGCATACACCTCTCAGTGATAAGTCTCTCGACTGTCATATGTAATTAAAGAAAAGAAGCAAATTATGTTCTGAGCCTTGGTCACCCAAGTGAAAAACCAGTTTCTTACTTCTTTTCAAGCAATGACCAAAATGGCTTTTCTAAGGGAGTTGGAAGTATAATTACCTATTACAATTGTACTTTAATATAGTCGCAGTATGATATCCATATTTTTATTGTTTTAATGTTATCAGGCTCTTGCCATCTTTGCACAACATATTTTTATGAAGATTTTTTATATTTGCAGTTCTGGGAGCAGGGGGATAGCTCAGTGGCTTGTGTGCCTGCCTGACAAGTGCAAGGTCCTGAGTTCGATTCCTGGTAGGCCCCTCCAAAATAAGATTCCCAGTTCTAAGTTTGAATGTTTGATACCAAATAAAATATAAGAAATAAGCTTACCTTGAAGATAAACCATTGGGAAAGCCAATTTGAATGAAAGACTGGGTAGCATTTTCTAAGGAACCCTTTAGGGATAATAGTACAAGTTGAATTGCATGCCTTCAAATACACTGCAAGTTTCTGAGGAAATTGTAAGTTTCCAGAGTCCTTCCCAGCTGGGAAATGTCGCCATCAAAATCACATAACCAGGAATACTTACGTGGCAGAGGTTATTTTATTCAGGGGAAAAAAAGAAGCAAACAAATACTGAGATAACTGGGTTGGTTTTTGTTGTTGTTGTTGTTTTGTTTTGTTTTGTTTTTTTAAAGATTGGGACTTGTCATAAAAAGAAAATAGATTTTAGATAAGACCATTGTGTATTATGAGAATCATTGAGCATCACGGCTTAGAAGCTATTTAGAAGGTTAGGAAGATAGGGTTGGAGAGAGCTCAGTGGCTTAAGAACCTGCCTAGCAAGTACAAGGTCCTAAGTTTGATCCCTGGTCCTCCCCAAAGGTGAAAAACTTAGGAGGTTAGAAAAATAGCTGAGTAGCTTAAGTGACTGCCTGGCAAGCACAAGGCCCTGAGCTCCATCCCCAGTTTAAATAAATAAGTAAATACATAAATACATAAATAACGCAAGCCAGCAAGCAAGCATATTTAGGTAAGGCTCCAAGATCTGAGTTCTAACATCACTTCATCAAGCTTAAGCGCTGACTTGCTTTTTGACGGTATGTAAGCTATTTTCCTGAACTTCCCTTTCTCTCCTACAAAATGTTCTTTGCAAAAGCTACTTCTTTTTGATTCTAGTTATCTTACTTACGTCATCAAATTCTGCTCTGAGAAAAAAAGTAACAAAATACTAAGCATAAGTAAGTCTCCTGGCCTGATAATCTTTCTCTAAAATATTGTTTTTTGAGATTATTAAATGAAATAACACATCTAGTTATATCATATAACAAGCCTATGCTCAGCAAATCTTAACTCCCTTGTCCTGGGGCCACTTCCTCTGTCTCATGCTAGTAAAATCTTTCCCATCTGAAAATCTCTTTGGGGTCAGTGTAATAAATGCTACATGATTATTAGCGTTGAGATAATAGGATTGAAAAGCATCTGGAAATGTAAATTTAGTGAAAAATCGCTATACTCTCTGATGAAGGAGAATTTATCTAACTTATTAAACCTCAGGTTTTCATTACCCATCCATGTAATGGACATGTACTAGCAATTTACAGAGCTTTGTCAGAACTGAAAGTAATGTCCAACGTGTCAAAGCTATATTCTGAGATAAAAATGGCAGCTACCTTAAACTGTGTATACTTTTGAATATTTCATGTGATTGTAAATTGTGTTTACATAATAGTGTATCCACATCTAGCCTTCTGCTGAGGTCACAGGAAAGGCCTTTGTTTCCATGGTCCCAGGCCACTGTGTAGTGTGGCAGCCTCTTATTTTTTTATAAAAATTTTTCAAAATCATTGATATAAAACAGTAGTAACCCGCTGAGTCAATAATAAATTACTAGCTGCAATCTATCCAATAAGAAGGTATTGATTTGAATCCAGGGAACATTTTAGACTTATCTATTCTATTCAGCTGGCCTGCGTTAAAGAGAATTTGTAATTAGTTTGAATTTGAACCAATACATCTTTATCATTTTGGAAACTGATATGAATGTCATATTTTATAGTCCACTCACACAAGGTGGAGAAAATTGGCCACAATTTAACACAATAAGCCACGTTAATGAGTATAATATGTTTTTCTTCTCTTCAAGGATAGGCCATCTGACATTACAAAGCTTCTTAAATGTAGTTAAAATTTATTTTAAAATTATAAAATAAATATGTAAATAGTTTTAGTAAGTGAAAAGCGTTATTCAAAAGATGTTTGTGCATTTTTCAAATAACATTTTCCATCTAGCAAGAATTTGAAATCCTGTGACTGGCATTTGAAATTTGTGTTGCATAACATAAGCTGCAAAAATATTCTATATTAACCATGTTTGTGTGTTTTTAATCTTCTGTTAAAAAGGCAGTAGTCAAGGCAAACAACTAAACAGAAGGGAAATTCAGGGAACCAACAATAGAAAAATAATATGTCTAGCATAAGCCAACACATATCACTTGTAACTATGGATGTAAATGGTCACAATTCATCAATCAAAAGAAACATTGACAGAATGGATTAATAAACAAGATTTTCTGCCCCCAGGAAACACATTTAACTCAGCCAAAAGTCTACAGACTGAGACTCAAAGGATGGAAAACGATACTCAAAGTGACAGAAACCCAGAAAAAAATGTATGGGTAACTATTCTATTTGCAGAGTACATTTTAAGACAAGACTGATCAAATGAGATCAAAAGGTGCTTACATACTTGTTAAATGAACCCATAAGGATATATATATATATATATATATATATATATATATATATATATATTTTTTTTTTTTTTTTACAGGATACCCAATTTTGTAAAACAATATTCAATATTAAAAGACATGAAAAATCAAGAAGTCATTACTAGCAAAATTGTAGTAGATCGCCACCGTACCCCTCTGTGGGGAACCACTCAGACTACTTCAAAGATTGAGGGTGTCTAAGGACATCTGAAGGTGAGGCCCCACTTGTCTAGCACAGGCACACAGTGAAACCTGTTGTGTAGACATGACTCAGCAGAGGAAAGCATACATGCACTGGTTACAGTACTATATAAGAATGTAAATATGAGGTGACAACCCGTATAAAAGTAATACAAATGCAGGGACAGGCGTTTGGTCCCCAGTGGTGCCATGCCAGCCCCATCCCCAGGGTACACTGAGAAGGCAACTGAGACAGCGTGGTGATGCTCCCTTGTAATATCAGCATTTGGGAGACTGCAAACGGGAAGATTACTATGAGTCCAATCTGTGTAGTGAGACCCTGTAGACCCTGTACTAAACAAAAATAAAATTATATGATAAAGGTGTAAGCAGTTCTCTTGTGCTCTCACTCTGGCTCCCTGCTCTGCCCCATGCTGCCTGCCACTGTTGCTGGTATCTTTCACATGTGTGTTCTTTAACTGTGAGATCTCACCTGCAAAAAATATCCCTTGAGATCCCCTGAATGAGCCAACACCTAGTCTTAGAAACAGACAGATCAAATAGACAAAAAGACAACAAAGAAATATTAAAAGAGTACCAAACACATGAACAAATGGGCTTAAGATTTCTACAGAGTGTTCCACCCTACAATATCAATACATATTCTTCTCAGCTGTGCATGGGATATTCTCCAAATTAGACCACATACTAGCTCATACAACATACTTAAGTAAATGCAAAGAAATTGAAATTATTCCATGAGTGTTATCAGATCATAGTACAGTCAAGTTGGAAATCAACAGAAAAGAAACAAAAAAAGTACATAAACACATGCAAATTAAATGATCTCATTCTGAAAAACCAGTGGGTCAAAGAAGAAAGCAACAGTATACACAGTTAAATGATAATATTGAAAGAGCATACCAGAATTATGTGACACAGGAGAGCAGGCAGAGGAGAGATATTTATAGCAGTGGCCTCTCACAGCAGGAAAATTGGGAGAGCAAATAAACAATACAATATTAAACCTCAAACTTCTACAAAAAAGGAACTAGTCAAGCCCAAATCTCATATGAAGGAGGAAATTATAGAGAACAGAAAACAAATTAATGCAGCTAAGCTAAGAAAAATACTTCCTTGAAAGACTAAATAAAATTAATAGACCGTTGTGCAACCTTATCACAAGAAAGGGTAAGAAAGGACACAAATACAAGCAATTGGAAATGAGAATGGGAAATCACAATGGATCCCACAGCAATCCAGAAATTCATCAATATCTATTTTGAAACTCTTTATTCAGATAAGGTGGAAAATACAGAAGAAATGGATAGGTTCCTTGACACATATGAAGTACCAGAGCTGAAACAAGATATAAAAATTCTAACTGTCAGTCATTAAAATTGAAGAAGTAATTAAAAACATAGGCACAAAGAAAATGTCAGATCCCTATGGATTTACTGCTGGATTTAACATGAAAGTTAGAAATGACCCAGTGCCACGACTCTTCAAACTTTTTAATAAAATGGAAAGGGAAGAATCTCAAGATTATTCCTGGAAGAAAATATTACTGTGATAACAAAACCACAGAAGGATCCAACCAAAGAGCGAACTACAAGCCAGTCTCCCTAGTGACCATAGATGCAAAAATCCTCAATAAGATACTGGCAAACAGAGTACAGAAAGTCATCAAGAAGATTATACACAGTAACCGAGTAGGATTGCTCTCAGGGTTTCAGGCATGGTTGAGTGAATACACTTATGTGATAAATTTATCATTGATGAATGATCATGTGATCATTTCAGTGGATGCAGAACAGCATTTGAATAAGTTCAACATCCATTCATAGTTAAAATCCTATGCAGGATTAGAATAGGTTGTCTTTGTTCCAATCCAATAAAAGCCATCTATGACAAGCCAATAGCCAATATCATACAAAATGCACAGAACCTGATCATTTTCACTCTGAGATCAGGAAAAAGACAAGGATGCCCACTTCTATACAATATAGTTCAGGAGAGACATTAGCCAGAGCAATTGACAAACAAGAGTAGGAAAAGAGAACTTTATACTGCAATATACAGAGAAACCAAATCTTTTTCCGTTCATCAACTAATAGGCATGGGGCTATTGCCAACATTTACCTATCACAAACTGTGCTGCCATGCACAGGTGTGGCATATAGCCCTGTGATATGATGACTTCAGTTCTTTAGGGGTGAAAATAAGAAGGGGAAAGGATGGGTCAACAAATAGGAGAAAGAAATAAAAGAATAATGATGGGAAAGGCAGAATTTAAACTGTCATTATTTGTAGATATTCTACATGGAAGACCCTGAAAACTTCACTCAAAAGACTTCTAGATATAATAATTAAATGCAGTTGCACAGCTGGATGCAAAATCAACACCCAAAAATCGATAGCATTCCTGTACACAAACAACACACTTACTGAGAGAGACATTAGGGAAACCACCACTTTCACAATACTATCAAAGAAAATGAAATACTTAGGAATCAACCTAACAAAGGAAGTAAAAGGTCTTTACTTGAAAATGATAGAGCTTTGCTCTGTAAAATGAGATTAAAGAGAATATCAGAAAATTGAAAGACAGCTGTTGCTTGTGGGTAGGAAGAACCAATGCAACAAAAATGGCTGTACGCTCAAAATTGTTATACAGATGTAATGCAACGTCAAACAAAATATAAATAACATATTTCATAGAACTAGAGAAAACATTCCTAAAATTCATTTGGAGCCAGACACGGAATAGCAAATTCAGTTCTGGGCAACAAAGACAAGACAGGAGACATCACAATCCCTGATTTGAAATTATACTACTCACTACTGGTATAAATAAATAAATAAATAAAGCATGGTTCTGGCAAATAAACAAACCCAAGAGTCAATGGAACAAATTAGAATAAAAAGAAACAGCTCCAAACATGTCAACGCCATCCTATCTTCAACAAGGGCGCTGAATAGTCTCTCTTGAAGAAACATAGCCTCTTTAATAAATGGTGCTAGAAAAACTGGCTTTGCACATGCCAAACACTAAAGCTAGACCCATGTCTGTCATCAGGCACTAAACTAAAATCCAAATGGATTTTAATATCTAAGTATTAAAGCAGAAACATTAAATTTACTGGGAGAGTGAAAAGTAGAATTCTTAAAGGTGTAGGTGCAGGCAAGGACTTTCTGAACAAAACTCCAATTGCACAGGAAATATTACAAAGACTTAATAACTGGGATCTGATCTTATTAAAAAGCATCTGCACAGTAAAAGAAATCACCAACAGAGTAACTAGTTAACTCACAAGTTTGCTAGCTGATTCTCAGGAAAAGCTTGATGCCTAGAATATATAAGGAGCCAAAAAGAATCAAACCCCCACATTTAGAGATCAAATAAAAAATGGGCATCTGAGATGATTGCACTCTTTTTGGATAAAGATGTAAGAATGGAAAATAAATAAAAGAACAATACTCAATATCATTGATCACTCATGAGGTATAAAATAAAATAGTGTCAAGGGTCCATCTCACTCCAGAAAGAGTGACTATTTTCAAGAAATCAACCAATAACAAATGCTGGTAGGGCTGTGGAGTAGAAGAAGTCCTTCTCCATTATTAGTGGAAATGTAGACTGCAGCAGCTACTGTGGAAGTCAGTGTAGAGAATCCTCAGAAACCTACAACTAGAGCCACTCCCCTTCCTGGTATCTTCCTAGAATTGAAAGCATCACACCACACTTGTTCACAGCAGCAGTTTGTGATAGCTAAATCCTGGAAACCGCCCAGTGCCAGTTAGGTAGGTGATGAATGAACAAAAATGTGGTTCTTTATAGGATGGAGCACTACTTAGCTAGAAGGAAAAATAAACTTGAGACATTTCTGGGTGTATGGGTTCACCTAGAGACTAGAGACCATACTCTTTTTTTTTTTTTTTTTTTTTTTTTTT
>PVJA010015223.1:0-45815 GCA_004027025.1 Myocastor coypus | reverse complement strand
ATCAGTTTAGATTAATACATATAGGTATATAAGATTGATCAAACAACTAAACATTAACCTTTCTAAATCCACATTACTTTTTTTTTTCTTTTCCCCCTTTTTTTCTTTGAAAGTTGACATATTGCATATTGTCCTCACAATCATTCTATAGAGTGCAGTGTGTGGGCATGACCCACGTCCCTATTAATGTTGCATAGAAAAAAGAAAGAAAGAAAGAAAAAATAAAACAGGAAAGAATATACTTCTCTTTGGACTAAAAGGAAGCAGATGCATATACAATCAAAGGTTTTGCAATTGCAGTGTGCCACCAGTGAAGCTTGTGACGTTGGAGGCTATTGAATCTGAGCCTCCTAAAGCTCATCTCACCAATCTAGCTCTGCTTTCCATGCATTGTAATTAGGGATTTTTTTTTTTTCTTGCTGGGTGGTCAAGGGCAAGTCAAAGCAAGACCTTCATAACTAAACATTCATTTTTTTTTTTTTTGTATCTTCCAGGGTCAAATCCCCTCAGGATTAAATTTGAGACCATAGACTGCAATAATATTCTTTATAATCAGGAAGAGCTACCTTTTCAGATTTTAAAGCATGGCTACAAATTCTATGTTATTAGCTTTCTTATTCCTTCCTTTTCCTCGAATCCCTTCTTACAGGACACAAAGAAAATAGTGCTTAGCATTAGGAAAGAAGCTAAGCTTCCAAGCGAGGCCAGCAGGCTAGCGAGGTCTCTGCGCTTTCTCAGGAAATAGAAAAACAAATCCGCAAAACTTCGCCAGCCAGGATCAGTCGTGGCTGTAGCAGCGATGCCTCTGTCCTCCCCATTTCTTCTTTCCGACACAAATTGATGTCCCATCACCCCACAGCTCTGCTTTCCTCTTGTGAAACCAGTGCGTACCTAGTTTTTCTTTTTTTTTTTTGCTAAGTTGTTTTTGATTTACAAATTTCACATACATATTTGCTTTCAGGGTAGACATCTAAGGAGTTTGATGTTCTAATTAAGTTCTAAGAAAAACATATTTTCTCCTTAGGCATAACAAGGATGTACTCACAGGTGGATTCTGATTCCCTTCCCATAAGTATATTATTTGGGTTTCAGATACCTGAATTTCAAAGAGGAAATAATTTTTTAAACTCATGACATTTTGAATATTGATTTCTTTTCTTGCCTAATAAAGACTAAGCTTGCATTTTTACCCTTATCATTCAGAGAAGACTCCAGTTATAACAAAACATTCGGAAGCCAGAGTGGACCAGCAGCAGGGACCAGTATGGGAATTTAAACCCTCAAAATTTGCAAAGAATTATTATTGCTAAGAAATCCAGTCTTGCACTGCATTCATAGACTAAAGTACAAAAATTTGGGGGACATGTTTCTTGTTAATGTAGTTTTTAAACTGTGAGAGATGTCATCTCAGATTCATTCTAAGTAGATTCCATTCACCATTAGTATCAAGTCATATATATATATATATTAGTTTGTGCTCCATTATCAATTCCTTTTCTCTTATAAAGGCAGAACACACAGAAGAAAGCTTTTGCCTGTGTTGACTGTCCCAAAGAAACTTTTGAAGGATAAATAAATAAAGGGGTTTTACTGTATCATAAAATGAATAGTCCCTATCATAACTCTTTCTTGCAGGGAAATATATATATATGAGGGAAGGAGTTGTATTTCTTTACTTTTATCTTAAAATTCAATTCTCATAAACACAGAGTTACCTATGATCTCTACTCAGACATGTATATATTTTGGCATCCTGGTATCCTTGACAGTTTATGTGAAAACTCTTCTGTGAAGGACCCAGAATATCATGAAGCAAGGTCATTTTGCATTGTACAGAGAATAATTTTGTATTGCACAGAAGAAAATTACGTGATAGCTTTGACAAAATGTCCACTTCAGATTATCTTATTTGGAATTACTTTTGCTAGAAGCAACACCTTTTCCAGTGAGATAGATAGATAGATAGATAGGCAGACAGAGAAGAGAGAAATAGAAATGCCTTTCTTCATAGTCTTCTGATGCTTAGGGAAACTCTGTGGGCATCCGACCTCATGGTCTACCTGCTTTACACTTCATGGCTATAAAGATTAGATTGTCTCCTATTTTTGTGAGGCTGGCTATAAAACAAAGCCGTATGAATGGTACAGGAAAATAATTTGAATGGCTTTGGACAAGAAGAAGAACACAGCTTAAAGAGCCCATATTCTATTTATTGAACATTTTATTGATATCTGACACTGCATGCAGTGGTCTCTGCCGTTTAGCAGTCTTCAGCCTAGACAGTCTATTTGTGTTAATGAAATAAAGACAATAAGGGAAAAATCCACAGGAAAGTGGATTCCTAAACATCACATATGGGGACGTGGCAGAGCTGCTGCGCAAGGCCCAGCCAGGTGTCCCACAGATGTTCGACAGTGCGTGTCCACCTGTCTTTCTCCTTCCGGCGTGGGTCAGAATGTATTCAACACAGGCGGCCACCTAGTGTGGAGCCAAACACGCAACTTGTGATTGCAAGGCAAATGCATTTTTTTGCCTCACTATGACAACGTCACGTGTGCTCGCTTTGCGTTTTGATTGTATTTAGCAAGGCTACTTCAACCTTCACTCTTTGCTCTCTGCCTTTGGCTATAATTGCACATTTTTCTTCTAGTCAGTTACTTTGCTGCGATGACATTAGATTCGCCTGGTGAGGGGAGTCAGCATTGGTCCCTTTATGGTCTCTGTCAGCTCTGCCTCATACATTTGTGTAGTGGCGGGCAGCAAGCATAAGAGAAGGAAAAGTCAGAGACTGCTGTTTCTTGTAGAGTTAGGCCTGACACCCGGAGCATTGCCTGTGCTTCCCTGTCCCAGGACTGACAGCAACATGGCATCTAAGTGCACACCGTCACTTCAGTTCCGTGAATATTTGTAGATGTCAGGAGTACTGGGTTCTTCGCTAATTAAATGGTGGTTTCCTGTCAAGGTGGAGAGCAAAGGAAAAAGTAGTTTTAGAAAAAGAAAGCTGAAATTATTATAGTTTGACCTTAGAGAAGAACTTAAACCCACAGAGAAATCGCCCAGCCCACTGTCCACCTCCCCATCTCCTTGTATCCTGGGTGCAGGCTCACTTAATAACGGACACATGAATGAATGATGATTTTTCTTTCTAGAAGAATCTATACTTTAAAGTAGTAACAATATCAATATCAAGAACAGCTACTTCGTGGTGAGCATTTATGCAACTCCAGTCTCTCTTAATCATCGTTGCACATTATTTGTGTCATTTACTTTTTTGAAAGAACTGCTATATGAGGTGCAGACAGTAGCCTTTCCAGGTTAAGAGACTTCTCAGGAGCCAGCTGTTAAGAAGAAGGAGGCGATCCAAGCCACAGAACTGTGTTCTCCTTGCTTCCAAGTATGCATCCTGTCTGTGTTCCTCAGCCCCCTGGGGACCTGGCTGGCGTTGAAGCAGCAAGCACACTTGCTGGCCTCTTGTAGGCTCTGGCCTCTGAGCTCAACTGGGCAGCAGTCATTAGCCTGGCCACTGGGCTGCTGCAGTCTCACCTCCCGCTTCATGTGAATACATTTATCGAGGGAGAATTCCCAAGAGTCCAGAAGGTCCTGGTCCGGACCTTGCCATCTGGTTAACTGTGGGAACCATTCTGTGGGCTTCTTTCAGGTCATTCATTCCTGAGTGTCTGTGTTCAACATGGACACCTGCGTTTTCTGGTCTTTGGTTTTAGATCTCAGTGTTCTAGGCCTTTCTCTCCTCCAGAGCCATTAGTGATTCTCCAGGTTCTCCCCGTGTCTCCGTCACAAAGCTAATGTGAAAATAAGTGAGACGCCATGTTTGGAAATGTGTTCAAATATCAGGACTCCTAATTTACTCCTCTGCATAATGTGAACCTTGAACTGGGTGCTCTGCAGAGCTCCTGTGGCTAGGGGAGTCCATCAGCTACGATTTATTATGTCTCTTCCACTGCAAGGTCTCCCTGATAGCGAACTGCAAATATCTTATTGTGGCGATTGATGCTAGCAGGCATTTTATAAACCAAAGTAAATAAATAAGTGAATAAATAAATAAATAAATAGATAGATAGATAAAGTCACTCACTGAAATGTAAAACTCTTGTTTTTCCCAAAGAAACTCCTAGACTATGTTGTTAAAAAGACTTATCTTCCCCTTTTCTTTTATGTGAATTAAAGTTGTAATTGTATCTCGGTATCAAAAATGATAGCTAAGTTCTTGAAATTATCTATGACTAAAAATTCTTTCTTCTGCCTTAGTCTGATATTGACATGTGACTTCAGTTTGTTTGTTTGTTTGTTTATTTTTCAATCTTATAGTTGGAGGGCCAATAAGAACTTGTTCAACTCAACTAATGTCAAGCTGAATATTTTTAAAGCAAATACTGATCTTTGGGAATGAAAGGACAGCAGCTGCGCTCACCACAGAAATAATCTGAGTTTGAAAAACAAAACGGATTTTTCTTTTCTTCCGGTTTTTAGCTTTCTAGTTAAGGTTTCCATATATGGACTATTTAAGTTAATTTATGTGCATTTATATTTTCTCTTTTGATTCATAAGTATAAAAATTGCTGCTCCTGATGTATAAACTGGGAATTCAGGCTTCAATCAAGATCTGTGAATATTGCATAGGTTATTATTTTAGTTGGATCATCTCCGTCCTATCCATACCCAATGTGAACAACGCTCACAAACTATAAAGCTGTGAAGTATGTCTTCTCATCTTAGCACAATGGATAGAAGCACCTGCCTGTGAAGCCCCTGGATTTCTGTACCAATTGACAGTGCTTTATGGCATGACATCAATTCAAAAAATACTGCTTGGGCTTTTCATAATATTTTTCTTGAAATTTATACTAATGAGCCTGTCACCAGTTTACCACAGGATAGCAATAAACCATAGGGATTTAGTAATTCTTTTCTTAGCGATTTATAAAGATTGGCCCTCCTCCTCATTATAAACTCGCACTTGAAATCTATCATTAAAATTTCATTGTAAGTATCTGCCACATTTTTTACTTATTGCATTAAGTTAAGATTTCACAATGATAATGCATGTACAATAGGAAGCACAGTAACCCTTTCCTTGTGGCCAAGAATTAAGCCCAAGATGTGTTTTTCTTCTTAAATAACTCATATACTTGGTCAGAGCCTTTTTCTTTGGTCCATGCACAGTGCTGACATGTAAGAAATATTAATAACCCTGGTTTGGGGATGTAGTTCTACCAGGAGTGTTCTCAAATGCCTTTATAGTGCAACCAGCTCCTTAGAGCTCTGCACTAGCTCTACGTGAGGAGGCCAAGATGGAGAAAGAACGGGTGCTGGGTGAAGGCTCCACACTGGGCACGGGCTTAGGTGGAGCGCAGTGTAGAAGCCCAGGGTCTTCCGACACTCATGACCAGTTCTTGTGAGATGTTGTGATTTGAACAGACAACGGAGTCAACGGTGTTCAGATTCTGCCTTGGCCTTCCCCTTGGCTGTGTGAAGCTCAATAAAGGAAATTCTCGAACCCAGGGCACTGTGCACATTCAATTCTGCCTGATGACTCATAGAAGTCATATGTAAATTCCCAGAAGGACAGTTTTGCCCCTGGAACAATAGTGCAGATGATAATAAGCATCTGAACATTGTTGCGTCAGGTTTACTGTAATCATCTCCAGGGCAGCTGTGCTCCGTGGCAGTGTGGCTTTCTATAAAGTAAGATGCAAGAATGAATTTTATAAATGCTTATTTCTAAGATAGTCTCTAACATAGTCCAACAATAGCCATTCAGCGTTCAGTGCGCTTCAGTGAATAGCACTTGCCTTAAGGTTTCCGCGCAGTCCATTTATTCTCACCAGCGGTGACTGTTTTGCAGGATACAGAATTATCACACCTCTGGCAGACTGGTGAGAACGCACTTGGAAAATGCACCTCCCCGAGAGGCTGCTGCCAGGAAATGGAAAACCCACCAGGGCGCATTCTGCATCCTGTTACCTTTCACCAGGCAGCTCTTCCTGCAGAACTGTATTGGCTTCGTCTAAGCAAACATGCGCTGTTTTAATTGCGCTATTGTGCCAGGCTTTTGGATTTCACTGTACCTGACAGGAGACATTCTAGTGCGCCACGCTGTAATTCTCCCAGCAGTGCTCTCAGTCAGATCGACTCTTCTCATGGGTCCTGGTAATTAGAACTGGAAGAGCATTTCACCTTTAATTTGAGATTTTGATTTTCGACAAGCTTCTAGCAGGAGTGCTCTCCGCATTGTAATAGCTCTAAATGAAATTATTTAAGAATCAAAACAAATGTGAGCGAAAGCAAGGGGCATACTGATGAGGAGAAACTCTTTTGTCCGGTATTTTTCGAGGTTTAGACACTTGCCAGTTCTCGTTGTCTTAACACGACTGCCAATATTATAAATGACCTACAATGTATCTGGAAGATTCTCCCTACACTTGCTGATTACCTCTGAACAGTCCTCTGAATGTTAAGTGCAAGCAGGAGATAAATTTGCAGGAAGACCCGTGTAATATTCCTGATGTCGAGGGCTTGCTCACAGAAAGGTGTTGCTCTCCTGATTGAAAAAGAACAAGAAGGAAATAGCATTCTGGATCTGCTGGTGATCAAAACTTTCCTCCTGGGAGGAAAGGCTAGCAAAGGACTCCTGTTAAATCTCAGAGCCATGTAAGTTACACGGCTAGGCAAAGAAAACTGACTTTTCAGGAAGAGGCAACAATCTTTCAGCAGAATGCTTTGCACCTTTAAGAACAGAACCCACGGCAATACCTAGAGATCAAGTTCAGGGTTCCACCGATTCCCATTCTTCAGGGGCTTGATCTCTCGGAAGCACTTTTACTACCTTCCGGTAGGATGTGAACATTTTTGAATGTGAAACATTTCCTTGATAGACTGGTTTCATTCTATTCCAAAATATACGGAAAAGTTAACAGGGTCAAATGGGGAACCTCTGTGTCAGAACGCACAGCTTAAGATAAACGTTAGCGAAGCACGCGTTCTCCCCCCCAGGTGGGAGCGCTGCCAAGGAAGGTCCTCAGCACCTTTCAGGGTTCTGGGTCCTCTGCCGGAGCTCGAGCTGATTGATCACTAGCCTGCACCTCGGTTCCTTCAAAACAGTTCTACCAAGACCTTTCATCCTGGGATTACGCGGCTAGCTTGCAAGGTCATTTCGCCACTTCCCTGTTCATACCAGGTTCCTTATGATGCCCACAGATGCTATTTCTGAGAGGCCTTGTCAGTGATTCTCCATTTCCATGCATTTTAGGCAAGTGCTCTTTCCTTCGGAGCCGTACACACTGAACTGAACTTTGGCCTTTACATGGACACGAACTCTCTCAAACTACTTCATTTCAGTCTTTCCCGTGCTGCTTGTATCATGCTCTGCCTTACATTATAAATACCCTGCAGCGTAAGAGCAATTTCCAATTACAAAATTCTGGAATCTTGCCTACTATTTTGATTATCTTAAGATGAATGATCCACTTCCCAGACAATCGTTTTTATTAATGAGCTCTTATAATTCTTTTCACTGAATGGATCTAGCTGGTTAGTTCTTTCTAAGAGTATCTCAAGGGGTGGCTGTCAGTTGTCAGCTGAAGGCTCTCCCAGTCAGCTGTTGCTTCCTCATTCAGCTTCCAGGAAGTTGGAATCTCAGATGTCTCTGGTCCACAGTGTTACAATTGGCTTGTCCTTCACACAGTAAGCCATTGCTCCTTGTGTTGCCAGGGTAATGTTTAATTACAGAAAAAAAAAATTGAGGTCTTACAAACCTTTGACTTTTCCTTCAGTATGTTGTACTATTTCCTCCAATGAGCTATAATAAATCCAAACAAATGCTTTCTAAAACGTTTACTTATTTCCCTTCTACTAAGCAGCATTCTATGCATTAACTTCTCCTAAAGAAAGAGCGTGTGCCATAATATTGACTGAGAAGTTACTGCTTGGGACTCAGAGATTGTACAGACCTGGTGTTTTGGTTTGCATCTATCTGTCCCTCGAAAGCCTCATGCAGTCATGCGGGGGACCTTAAGAGTTTGTGATTAACCCGTGATCCACTGGGATTATGGGTATCAAAGGCTAGGATTATGGGTCTTAGTACTGCTGGGATTATGGGTGTATGTATTTCCCTCAGTTTAGGGCAGAGATTTTGAATGCAATTTAGAAGAGAGAGACTTCTTTTCTGTTGCCATTGTTGCTGCTGCTCCTCCCTTGGCTCCTCTTCCTCTTTGTCACTGCCATGAGTTAATGCTTTCTGCCCTTTGCCAATCTTCCTTGGAGCCAGCTGAGTATGGGCTGAAACCTTCAGTAACTGTGAGCTGAAGAACTTTCCCTCTTTCATTTTGCATGTCACTATTTGTCCCTGCAGGGAAACTAGAGTAATTGAGTCAGAATTTGATACCAGAAGTGAGGTTGTTGCTGTGATTAACCTGACCATATGGATTATACGTTTTTGGGAATCTCTTATGAGAAGAGATAGGAATGGTTTGGGGAGCTTCGCTATTTGCAAAGAGTTGGAACAGCTTCAGCTCTTCCGTTAGGGAGATTCTGATCAGAGCTTAGACCAGAAGGCTGACAGAATGCCAACCTGTAAAGACCAGTCTGGGGAGGTTTCTTCTGGGAAGAAAGACTGCACTGGTTGTTGGACTCTGGATGATTTATTATATGGCTTGGTCCAAAATTTTTCTGAATTTTGCTCGTGTCCAGAGGCTGCCTGAGACTGAGGTGAACTGATTAATATTTGAAGAGAACTTTCAAAGCAGCCAAATATTTAGAGGGTAGCATGGCAGATATTGAGGATTTCTAGTTAGATTTATATTGAGAATGAAGAACACAGAACCAAGCAAGATGATTTAAAATATTATGAGTTTTACCAGAATAGAATCCCCAATAAAGCTGCAAACTGCAAAGATAGAGCTGAGAGCATCTCCATTGCCTGGAAGGAACATGAGAATCAAAAGGGTGACCTGAAGGGATCTCTGAAAGCAGGACTCTATCCTTTTCAGTCTCAAAATTGTAAAGGTCAGGGACTTTGCCTTTAGGGAAAAACTGCAGAGCCCCATTTTCCAAAATGGTGGCGGCCGTCTTGAAGGTTTACAAAATGGCACTGGCATGAAGAATTTGTTAGTTACAATCCAGGTCAGAATGCTCAGCAATCCAGGCACTTGACCCCTATAGTCAAGAGATAGGAAAGCATAGCTACTGCTCCAACTGGTAGCAGACCTTGGCATCATCCATGTGGCCTTGGTTTTACGTGTTTGCACAATGCAGAATTTCTGAGATTTCGAAGGCTTCCACCTCAATTTCAGGAAGCCTTGGAGGCCAGGTAGTGTGCTCTTCAGAGGGCAATGTGTAAAGCTGTGAGTGAGAAGTCTAGTCAGTGGAAACAGCCAAAGTTAGGAAAAGCCAGGAATTATGGATCATCTAAGGGAAACTGCAAGGCAGAAGCAGAGCCAGCCTAAGAGAGAAAGTATGTGAGGTGCAACCAGTAGTTGGTTGGAGTCACATGTATCTCACAATTTGCCACAGATTGCTTTGTCAATTCTTTTATTTTAGTTTATTTTTTTCAGAAGCAGGGATTGAACTCAGGTCCTTGTGCTTGTCACGCAAGCACTTATTCTACTGCACTATCTCCTCAGGCCCTGCCACAGATTGCTTTGGCTGTTCCACAAAAATCTAGAGTATTTAATGTTTGCCCAGCTGGATTTTGGACTTATGTTGGCTCCAATGCTTGATATCCTGCTGTGTGTACCTTTTGGAATAATAATGTTTGTTTTGTGCTATTGAATGTTGGAAGTGTTGAACTTTTGTTTTGTATAGGAGCTCAGAACGAAGAATTTGCCTTAGATCTTGGAGAACACTTGGGACTTGGATTTTTTTTAGCAATGCTGACACTGTTAGGACGTTGACAACTCTTAGAGATGAATTAAACTGCTTTTTTGCACAAAGTAGTGTGCATGGGACTTTTAGGGTCCAGGGGTAGAATGTTATCGCTTGTGTCTAGTTGTCACCCCAAAGCCTCAAGCAGCCATGTGGCAGAGACTTCCAGAGTTTGTGATTAACTCATGATCCACCACTGAGACTTTGGGTGATTCAAAGTTGGGATTATGAGTTCTTGTACTGCTGAAATTCTGGGTGTATGCACTTCCCCCAACCTGGGGCAGAGAGCCTGAATCCAATTTAGAAGAGACAGACTTCTCTCTTGCCATTGTTGCTGTGACTCCTCCCTTGGCTCCTCTTGCTCTTTGCCACTGCCATGAATTGATGCTCTCTGCTGTATACCACTCTGCCTGGGAGCTGGTCCAGTATGAACTGAAACCTTCAGTAACTGTGTACTGAATAAACTTTTCCTTCCTTCATTTTGCACGTCAGGTACTTGCCCCAGCAACAAGACTAGAGTAACTGAGATACCCTGTAAAATTAATTTCAGAGAGAGACAAAGCAGTATTTCTCAGATTCTAGGAAAGAGGATATTTTGATCTTTGTCAGGACTTAGGCTCAACTCAATTAGATTATCACAAATGTAAGTGTCGCCATTTTCAAGCAGTTTTGAGGGCTTAGGTATGGGCTACAACACTCCATCCAGCTCTGCTTAGTATGGACACAGTGGGTTTTGCAGATCTGATCCTCTCTAATTGCTTTCAAATGTCAGGTGCTCTGCACAGGAGCAGAGAAGCCTAGGCGACAAAGCACTAATTGGTGTTAGAACATGAAGTTTTTCTAGGTCACTGGTTTACATTGTGCTCAGGTCAGCTGTAGCTCACATTCATTCCTTTTGGTGCAATGCATTTTATGAGAAATGTGCCTGACACGTGACACATCTTGAGCTGCAGTGTGTTTGGGCTTCAAAAGCCGAAGTGCAAACATTGAGTTCCCTGGCACTGGAGGTGATTTGTCTTTGAGATATTCAAATTCAATATCCACATAGTACATTTTAGGAAATAAGTTCTGTTTACCCTAACACCTGCTATGGATATTTATAAAGAGATGACCAGAGTGAGGTCATATCAGAGGTCTTGGTAGAGAGGTATAGCACCAAGAGAGGCTGCTGTGCTGTCTTTGTGGGTGTGGAGATAAAAAAGTTAGTGTAAGGATGGAATTGAAATGTGGCCATATTCACTGTGTTCGCTTTGCAGAAATTCCAAGATGAAAGAGACAAGGTTGTGAGCCAGTACCGTCTTGGGATTATTTTGCCTCTACAGCTGTGGAGACAGCTAAATAATCTCAATTGTTACAAACTTTGAGAAATTTTAACCAAATACTTCAGTGTATCTACACAGGAGACTTAATACACACTTTGAGAATTAAATATTCATACCTGCTCTTCTGCACAGGCAAAGTGGCTCAATTTTATAGGTATTGTGTAGACTTAGAAAATCATAGCAGTGGACTCTTACCAGCACATCTGGAAATACTTTCATTTCCATTCATGGCTGACTCATCACAACGGACAGGAACAGGAACCTAAGATGTTTGCTTCATATCTCTTCATGAACCATCTCAATAATGCCACATTAATGCTGTGCTCCATGAGTCTTCTTTATGCTAAAATACTCTACACTATGCTGTACTGTCCTATACTACTATTAAAATATTTAATCTATTCCTACAAATGATGGTATTATGTATAAAGCCCTAAAATTGTAAAATGAGAGATAAATTTTACTAATTTCTTGGAGACTCAATATACTTTATGTTGTGGGCTAGGTGTGGTGGTGCATGCCTGTAATCTCAGCACTTGGGAGGCTGAGGCAGGAGGAGCGGTGCGAGTTTCAGACCAGCCTGAAACACAAAAGTGAGCCCAAGGCCAGCCTGAACTGCATAGCAAGACCCTGTCTCAAAAAGACAAGAAAAATATGTATATATTATATATTTCATGTTGTATGTTGCATTTAGGTAGACCATGAGGGACTGGTAGGGTTTTTACACCAGCAACAGGATGTATGTGACTATTTCCAGTTTAGAGAATGATAGTGACATAGACAATGATGGGGGCACTCTGCCCATATAACATTCATTATCAGGCACAAGGGGCTTATGAGAAAGTCAGCTGGAGACTGGCTAAAGGATGCTGGCGCTTTATGATAGAGGACACAACCTGACATCTTGAGTATTTAAGGAAAATTTCATACAGGCAATGATTTTAAGTTATAGACTTTAATTCTGCCCATGGCTTAAAAAAGTAGTTTGGTGGAAAAATCATGGTTACATACAGATTTTTTAAAAAGAGAGATTAAAAATCTTGTCAGAAGAATTATGAAAGACCAAACAATGCCCAAAGACTGAATTGTACAGCTCTCAACATCAGAAACGATAGTCCTGATAATGAGCAGCTACTGTCACAAGGGCCTGCAGAAATAAAGACAGATGTGGAGATGCATGGAAGATTCCAGAAGACATGAGCTTGTCTACGCTCACGCGACATCATAGGCAGGATTTTCACCCTGTCACTTTCAACCCTTTGTGTTATTCATCCACAAACTTCTTTAATTTACAAAGACATGTTCAAAAATCTAGTAATGCAACTAAGGGTGCTCATCGGCTGATTTTAAATACAGGAACTTACCGTTAGAAAATTTATCATGTCTACAATCTGTGCTCTGTATAACTACAATAAGGACAACAATATGCATTGTATCAATTGTTGGAAATGTATACTAACGTGTTTTGAAACTATCACATTGTAATTTCTTATTAAAAGTAATAAAATAAATAAATAAGTGAAGGAAATTGTTCTGGATTAATAGCTTTGCTGCAGTCTAATCACATGAGGCTTTACAAAGCCGGCCCTTTCCCGAGTTAAGGCAGAAACAAAAACCAGAGAGCTCTAATGTGTGAGAAGAATTCAACACGGGTGCTCTGACCTGAAAATGGAAAGCTGGGCACGTCAGCTGAATGAAGACCTCACACCTACAAGTTGAAAAGCTGAACTCTTCCAGAAAATAGAGTTAGCTTGAAAATAGGTTCTTGTCAAGGTTGTCTTATTAAAAGTAGGACTTTTATCTTCAACCTTGCTGGGCAGAAACTCTAGTTCTGTGATGTTGAGTTTCTCATCTGTATAACTTTGGATAGCAAATGGAATTGCCTTTTTGAGCTACAGAGCTGCTGGCAATCTGCCAAGCAGCCTTAAGGAAACAGCGTCGTTAACTATACAGGTGAAATACAATAATAATTCTGTTCTATATTGATTTTACTCTGCCAGGTTTATTAACAGCTTACATTTTTGAAAGGAAATATACTATTTTATCAAAATTCAATTTAAAAAAAATTCTTGTCGTAATCTTTAGCTATTATGCAAAATTTTAGGTTGTCTCTCAATATATGCCATCAGTACAGGTTAAATAAACTTCATTTTAAAATAAATGCTAAGGAGAAAAGATGGAGTCTCTAATTGCTTTGGTCCACTTCACACGTGAAACAGTTTCTGTATAAAAGCTTCTCCCATTCACGTACCGGCCAGGCCTGACCCTGCTTAGCTTCTGAGATTGCACAATATCGGGCATGTTTCAGGGCGGCATGGCTGCAGATCATAACATCTTCTGTACACACATATAAGGGCAAAATCAGCGAGGGCACTATTTTTTATTAAATGCAGATTTTATATGTCAAAATGGGAAATTTTAATGGTACATGGAAACCCTTTCATCAGAAGCTTCAACATTGGAAAGATTTTCTTTCTGAGTGTTGGGCATGGAAGTGTGCGCCTGTAATCCCAGCACATGAAAGGCTGAGGCAGGAGGATCACTGTGAGCTCGAGACCAACCTGAGCTACAAAAGTGAGCTCAAGGCCAGCCTGAACTGCATAGCGAGACCCTGTCTCAAAAAGACAGAAAGGAAAGAAGGAAGGAAGGAAGGAAGGAAGGAAGGAAGGAAGGAAGAAAGAAAGAAAGAAAGAAAGAAAGGAAGAAAGGGACGATTTTTCTTCTGAAATGCTGTGTATGAAGTTGTACGCGTTGAATCTCGAACCTGTTAATTATTTGTTTTCCCTCCATACTGAGTCAAATAAAAATTAAACCAAGAACAGAAAACATTGGCTTTGTTATCGGAAATGTCGAATTGCTGATGCGGAGTGCCTGTGTGGATCCACACAGGTGCGGTAGCGTTTCCCCAGCTGACACTGCTCACGAAGTGGGCTCCTGTTTGGAAGGTGCTGTCCACTCATTAGAAGGGAAAATGAACAAAAATTAGCATCTCCATGGCTTTGTAAAAGATAATATTACTATGAACCAACCATGTTCGGATAATCTGAATATATCCAATTTAAAAGCTGTAGCATAGGGGCCTGGCAGGATGGCTCAGTGGTCTAAAGTGCCTGCTTAGGAAAGCTTAGGCAGCTGCAGGGACCGCGGTTAGATCCCCGGCGCCACATGCTGCGCCAGTCCTGCCCTCAGGGCAGGCTGAGCAGGCCATAAAAATAAATAAATAAATAAATAAATAAATAAATAAATAAATAAATAAAAGTTCTGAAACATGAAAAGATAAATAAAATTTAAAAATTATTAAAAAAAGAGAAAAATCCTGTAACATAGGCAGGATATTATTGTGATTCCAAATGACTGAAATACAATGCACATATTCTCATTCATGTGTCACTTATATATGGGCACAGCACAGCCACTTCTAGACAATTTTCCCTTTCTTCCAATTTAATAATAATAATAATAATAATAATAATAATAAACAGTGAGGACATACACCATACAGAAAAATATGGATCTTTCATGTCCGATTGGTTGAAGTCTAACGCCTTCTACCTTTCTTCCCCTAGCCCCAGCCACACTTTCAAACGCTCTCCGTAAGCCCATATGTGTGACTTCCAGTGGCGTGAATGGCATTCTGTCTTAGGAGCTTTTGCGGCCTGACCTTTGCAATATGACACCCAAGATAAGCCGAGAGTCCAGTTCACAGGCCAGCCATTCCCACATTGCATGCATCTACAACCTAGCTTCAGTTCCAGAAGTTATTACTTAATGACCCAAAAAAGTCTTGATTTGACCTTTCTTTCTTTTATTTTTATTTTTTTTCGTAGAAGACAATTTTGAAAAAGGCACAATTCATTAGTTTCTATGTTAGAGAACTCTATCTAAGTGTGGCAGATGTTAATATTTTTGGGCCGTTTGACTATCATCCAAGTGAAAGCTAGAAATAGGATTGCGAAGCTACAAACTGTGAACTTGGGATGAATATTTAAATTTGAAGTTTTAAAACAGGAAATTTCCTGGCCGTGTTCACCCAAAGAAACATTTTGTGTGATGTATAGAAAAATGAAAATTAAGTGATTAGGTATATGTGAATAAATGGATGCATGAGCAAATAATCCTACATACAAATGCACATTTTATATGTAATATATATTCTATCATTTTAAGTGAATTTATCTTTCATAAGGTGTATATAAGTGTTGCTTCAAAATGGTAAAGTTTATACTTTAGCTCTGGTCCAAATAATGTAATTTGTACAAAAATTTCCTGTGAGGCCGTTCAAGGAAATAACCATATTGTGAAGTAATATAGGGTGTGTGATGTTACCACTTAACGAATGTTTAAATAGGACTTTTTTTTATAATAACAGACACACTGCCCCGGGCGTGGCGGTACAGTGCCTGTGCGCCAGCACCACGTTGGAGACTGAAGCCAGAGGACTGCCACCGGCTGCAGAGCAGCCTAGACTACATAAGGAATTCAAGGCCGACCTAAACAACATCGTGAGACTCTGTCTCTAAAAACAGAATAGCAAATGAAAGAAAACCAAACCAAACCAACCTAAAAGACTCCTTGCCTATACCCACCCTTATGTTTCTCTCCCTCTTTTTAGAAACATCTATCCAATCCTTCCTGCCACTTTCTGAACCTTTTCTTTTCCTTATAAATTTGGAACAGGGCCTAGCTGTACAGTTCAGTCTTGTAGCGATCCTTCTGGTTCTGCCTCTCCAGCGCTGGGATTACTGGTGTGCATCACCACACCCAGTCCTGGTGACTAGCTAGGTGCGCCCAGGGCAGGACCAGCTCAGCATGCGTCGTTGGGGATCAAACCCAGGTCCTTTTGCCTGCCTAGGCAAGAACTTAGTCTGTGATCCATGCACCATTTGTTGAATGCCTTTCATGCCTTTTTGAAATGTGATCAGAACTATGGTGATTATCCCAATAGAAATGTAGGCCTACAGAGACATCTGTTTCCTGATGCATCTTAACGAATGAATCTGGTGGCCTGCAACTTCCAGATGTTCCAGAAAGTTAACCTGACCATAAGAGGTAAACATTTTGTATGGACTCATGCCCACTATGACAGCATATAATGTCCTTATATATAAATGTAAGGACATTTATAAGAAAGCACTTCCAGGGGCTGGGGAGATAGCTCTGTGGCACAAGTGCCTGCCTGGAAAGTGCAAGGTCCTGAGTTTGAACTCTGGTCCTGCCAAAAAAAAAAAAAAAAAAAAAAAAAGAGGACTTGCTTCAGAAAGTAACCAGGAGGAAAAAAAAATACTTTGTGGGGCATCAATGCAATTTTTCTTTCATTGCAATGAATTAAACAAAAACATCAGATCATTCTCCTGCTCATCCACAGTAGGCCTGGATTTCAACACTTGTTCAGGTGACATTCCAATAACACTATTTACAGCATACTTAATTCATGGAACATATTTCATATGAAAAGTACATTGCAAATTTAAGAATTAAATATTATTTTAATTCTCCCTCAAGCTTGGAACTTAGGAAAATGTCTCAGTTACTTTTCTGTCATCGCAGGGACAGAATATTTGACACGCAAAAGTAAGGAAACAAAGATTTGTTTAGCTCATAATTTGTGGAGGTTCCAGTCCATCCTTCGCTGGCTCCAAGGCAGGGTGGCACATGGCAGAGAGCAGCAGTTTATAGCGTTGAACACAACAAAACCCAACAGCACAAACGGAGGTACAGCGGCAATAGCAGAGACAAATTCACAGAGCAAGTCTCTCTTCTTTACTTAAATTACATTTAGGCTATCTGCCCCAAGCTCGGCGTGGCTCTCAACTCCATATTCCCAGCACCACTTACAGCCGTAATCCAGCATCGAATCACGAATTAATCACAAACTCTAGAAGCCTGCACCAGAGACAGCGTGAGGCTTTGGGGAGATATTTAGATACAAGCCATAACGAATAAGTCTCTGGATTTACCCCGTGACCATCTTTAAAGTGGTATATTGTGGAGTAATATCCTTTTGCCATGCCTCAGTGTTGTAGCCCTTACTTTAGCTTTTAGAATGTGAGCTTTTTTGAAGTTATAATTTATTCGATTAATTTTTGAGTTGCACTGCATACTACATGCTATATACATAGATTTGTCTCTTAGTTTATTAACCGAACAAGTTACTGAAAATAAAATATGGCCCAAGTGATTACATTTTCTAATGCTACAGTGCCATGCAATGTTGCAATGTCTACAATTCTTCCTGACATTTTCAAGACAAACAAACATGAAAGAAGCTAATAGCTTTCTATTCTAGCATACGTGTTATTGCCTATAAAAATGTGATAATGGTGATGACATTATTAAAAACTGGAGAAAAGAAAATGGTGTTATCGAGAGCGTGAATAAAGAGCAAAGCAGGGTCTCGTCTGGTTTTATGTCTGTCGTGTGCTTCAGGTTGGGTGACATTTAGCTTCACAGAGCTCCCCACCACTATGCAGCTAATGTGGACAAGTACGATCCTTGCACAGGTTTTAGACTATTAGTGAGTTCAGGTGCACAATGTGAGGAAGAACTCTACCTTCATTCTTATGCAGGTGACATCCAATTTTCTCAGCTCAGTCTCTGAAGGGACACCACTTCTCCTGCTGCGTATGTAGTGGCCTTATAGCACATCACTTGATCCTATGAGAAGAGGTTCATTTATGGTCTCCCCATTCTGTTCTACTTGTATGTTTTTGTGGGTTTATACTAGTAGGTCACTTCGCTTAACACCCTGAATACTATCACATCCTAAAGGGCTGACGCCCTGTTCAGTTTTCTACTGAACATTCAAGGCATAGATGAAGAGAACTAAAACAAGTTGCGTAGGGGGAGAAGCTACCACAAAGGAAAATGATAGACAAAAACTTGTAAGGCGGTAGGAATTGTGGATTGGTAAATGTGAAGTTAGACACATTCCCATTTGTGATTTTAATAATGCATGGTCCTCATCATGTCTTTAAGAAACATGTGGTCAATTACAGCAGCTAAAGAGAAACAATTCTGCTTTGGTAAGGATTCTGCAGTAAACAACTTATGATTCCATGCTGGCCGCTCACCGTGGGCAGGGTTCCGTGGTCCCTTGCCTCCTCCCACCTTCCCTGCGAGCACTCAGGTTCAGCTGCCCAATCGAAATTAGGCCATCTTCTTATTGATGCCCAAAATAACTCATATCTTAAATTTAAACGAAGGAATGGTTCATTTGGTTTGTGGCTGCTGAGGATTCAGTCTATCTTTAGCTGGGTCCACGCCATAGGCAGCATGTCAGAAGTGGATTAGGAGGACAATGTCAAGGAGGAAAAGTGTGTGGCAAGGCGTAAAGTGAGATGATCAGCCGACGCCTGCAGGGCCCACGAGAGGTTTGCAGATATGCATCCTACTAAGCCCCCGGAAGCTCCTAAGCCAACGAAGTGCACATTCCACCCAGTCTAACGTGATCTTACTCTGAGGCTTGTTTCACTGCTTGCTACCTCCGATTTTAGGCAATTCTGTCTGCCACAGCCTTTTTTGTTTGGTTTTCACCTGAGTTGGGAAAAATATAGTTTTATAGACAATTCTGTAGAAATGAACAAATGTAACTTAGCTCACGCTCCGTATTCTAGCATATTACTGTGTACATCCTTATATCAGTGCTACATGTCATAATTAAGTGTTCATTAGTGTTGACTATTTCACATATGATTTTCCAAGATCTTTGAAATGCCATCACACAAATATCATATGCATATATGTTTCATATTTCACATACATATTTCAAAAATGCCTTACAAAAACAATTATTAAGTTATATGTCAACATACATTTTGATTTATGCTTAGTTATATCAAGTCAAGGACATAATATTATGCTGATAATCCAAACTAAAAGGACACTTCAAATCAACTTTTACCTGATTATACTTTTTTTTTTTTGTCTATTTGAGACATGGTCTCGCTATGCAGTTGAGGCTGGCCTTGAGCTCACTTTTGTAGCCCAGGCTGGTCTCGAACTCGCACCAATCCTCCTGCGTCAGCCTCCCAGAGTGCTGGGATTACAGGCGTGAGCCACCACGCCCGGCTATACTTTTAATATATTCATAAAATACTGTTAGACAGTATTTATGGAATGATTTAATGAAAAGAAGACTAAATCCAGGCACCTCTGCTCCAGAAAAATAATTTAGTTTATAATGACTCAAAGATACCTAAGAGAATAATGCTGTTATTTTCACTGCACTTTAAGAGTTGGCTCCACTCCTTAGTACTCATAATTTTCAGGTTTCTAGTTTTACAGAGTAGACAAAAAAACAGAACAAAGGAAAGAATATCTTTTAACAATAGTACTAGAATTTAGGACACATGGCCTATCTTTCTAATATAGGTAGATCAGGATTATAACCATAATGCCCTAAGGATCTTTAACTTTCACAGTGCCCTTAGATGACGACCTGTTCTCCTTGAACTATATTAAG
This sequence comes from Myocastor coypus, assembly GCA_004027025.1. Lineage (NCBI taxonomy): Eukaryota > Metazoa > Chordata > Mammalia > Rodentia > Myocastoridae > Myocastor > Myocastor coypus. Next base: position 26,153 of record PVJA010015223.1, on the reverse strand, counting down.
TAGCACTGTGATTATCATTTTTATTACATTTACAAATGCGATGAAAATTGACAGCATAGGGAATGTTCCCTCAGAACTGTAACTTCCATAAAAATACCATTCTTCACCTAAGAACACTAAGTTTAAGGATGAAAGAATTAAAGAAAACGATATTATATTGTTTATTTTTCAGATAAATATGTACCCTTGCCTCTTTCAGTTTTCGTGTAGCCCAGTGTGATCAGTTTTATATATATATATATATATATATATAGATAGATAGATATAGATAGATATAGATAGATATAGATAGATATAGATAGATAGATATAGATAGATAGATAGATATAGATATAGGTATAGATATATTAGAATATATCAGAATGTCTTATAAAAATGTTCAATTATATGCTGCCATATGTTTTAACTTACACTTAGGTATATAAACTTAAGGGAATAACATTACAGGGTAATCTAAATTTAAAGGATATTTCAAATTAGCTTTTTGACATTGCGTAAAAGCAGCAGTTTGGTAAGTAGAGAGTTATGATAGAAGGGGACTTGGAGAAGTGGAAACATTTCCCGTTAGCAGGCTCAGCCATCCTCGTTACACCTAGAATTTAATGAACACTCCACACGTCTTATGTATCCTCATGGGTTGAGTATAAATTACATGTCTAATCTTGAGATATAGCTCCACAGTGATCATCATCTTACCTAAGTGGAAGTGTATGCAAAAGGGCACATCTGTTTCCTACTGAGTCTCATGGAAGCGTAGCACAGGAAGGAAGTATTTGGAATACTGAGAATATTACAGGAGTTGGGCATATAAGAATGGATTTTATGGTGAGAAGTATGATCCCTAAAGACCAAGTCACAGGTGACTTCATGGAGGAGACTTTTCCAATTTCTGCATCTTCAAGATCACTTAGTGGAAAATATCATCAGCAGAATGCAATTAGGACACAGAGTTGTGAAACTGAGGGAGAGAATAACGAGTTGCGAAATGTACAGTTACAGGGCAAGAAAAAAAATGCATTCGACCCTGGACAAACTCGGCGGCAAGTTGAGCTATGTTGATTGCCGGGCTCGTGAGCAGCTAGACCGAGGCAGAAATTAATGTCAGTGACAAAGCTTCCCTCTTAGATGGAGCAGTGGAGAAATGGGGTCATGATCTGAAGAAAAGCGCTCACGTGCACAGAGGAGCAGATTGGACAACAATCACTGTAGCTTTGGAGAGATTTCTTCTAAAGTGTCTGAAGGAAAGGAAGAAGTTGTAAGGCTGCCTGAAGCTTCCTTTGTTTGAAAAATTTAACTGAAATTAACTATGTATTTATTATTTTATTATGTATGTATGTATGTATGTATGTGTGTATGTATGTATATATGTATGTGTTTACTGTAGGGCCAGGGATCGAACTCAGGACCTTGAATTTGCTAGGCAGGCACTTGTGACCCTGAGGTATCGCTTAAGCCCTTAACTGAAATTTGTGACTTTGAAAATGTGCGTTTCTTGTAAAGTATCATGTATAGCAGTCCCTCACAGGTTGCGTTTGAGACACCGCCTCATTAAGTGAAAATCAACGGAGTAACAATGTTAGATAGATAGATATATAGATAGATGATAGATAGATAGATAGATAGACAGATAGATAGATAGATAGATGATAGATAGAGAGAGAGACAGAGAGAGAGAAGGTTTTATAAACTCTTCCCACACTCTTACAAACATCATCCTTACTTTCCGAAACAGTTCCATTGGTCTTAGCCATTTTCTAAACTTGTGTACCTACATAATTTTAACAACATACTCATACTATACAGTACTGCAAAATCCTGTGATATAGCAAAAATTCTGTGACAAGAAATTTAGATTAATATTTTTTTAAAACCTATGGAACAGTGAATCCATGAAGGATGAGACATGAAATAGTGAAGTATTACTGTATTTGCATAAAACCTAATTATCTTTATTTATTTTTATAATAATGCCTACACAGCCTGCACTCAGTACTGAAGTCTCCTTTATAAAGTATAATTCAAATTAAATTCTTGAGCTCACTCACACACTGGCATTTTTGTGAATGGAGCTAGCTTTATTGTACTTTCAAAAAGAAACGATGGTTAGCAAATCATTGGTAGATGTATTCCAGTTTGATGACAGTGTCCCTCTCTGCTCATCCTTTTACATAATTAGTTATATTTAATTTCTTCTGTGAAATAGACTATAGGGTGCGATTTATGGTTCATTCTTCTTAGGAAGCAAAATGCGTCTAATCCCCTTCCTCCTTTCTGCTTTTCTTTTGAACAGTTTCTCGGTTCGCAATTTCCATTGTTCATTGTGAATGCTCTTTTCTTGTTCAGATTCTCACTCCAGGGAGGCGGTGTGGTGTTCACACATATGGGTATGATTTATTGCACTTTGAGTATGGGAAACTATATGTGAACACAAGATAAAGATAGTTTTACAGCTACTTTCACTTAGAGCCTTTAAAAAGTCTGTTTTATGTTAATATTGTTCAGACCAGATATCACGTCTATATCTTGTACCCTGATTAACTACTACAAATAACTCTGATTAACTACAACATTACAGTTACTTTGATTAACTTTAACACATTATTAAAAATACTATATCAACAATTGTAACTGTCCTACTAACCTGGTATGTTTTTGTTTGTTTGTTTGTATGTTTGTTTGTTTGTCTTTTTGAGACAGGGTCTCGCTGTACAGTTCAGGCTTGTCTTTAGCTCTGTTTTGTAGCCCAGGCTGGTCTCAAACTCTCACCGATCCTCCTGCCTCAGCCTCCCGAGTGCTGGGATTACAGGCGTGCGCCGCCACGCCCGGCTCTACTAACCTGTTTTGAAACTCAGTTTCATTTCATTTTCTTTTCCTCTTTAAAGTAATAAAAAATAAATAAAAGGAAATGTGTTCATTGGATGAATTTTCAAATTGTTCTTAATAATCTTCATCCTTCCTAAGTCCAGCAGAAATTGTCCCATTTTGAAAATTTTCTCACTTGAGTTTCCTTCTCGCTATGTTCCAGGGTGTTAGTGGCTCCGAACTGTTCTAGAAGCAAGTAGTGAAGCATGATTTGAACATCCCGCAGGCACAAATGTCTCCCTCTTGGCTTTCTTGCCTTTGAGGTTCATGGGTGTTGATCCCGGAGTCTTTATGCTAAGCCACATCCCCGGGGCCTTCAGATCAAATCTTGCTAAATCACCCAGGCGAGATTGACCTTTGCCATGTGCTTCTCTGCCTCACACTCCCAGAATGCTGAGAATACTCATGCATCATAGGTGTAAACGTCCAACCCTGATTTCCCTGACCTTTCTAGTCTAGACTGTCACTATGAAGTTGTGCAGAGGGGCTCTCCACACCTGCCCTTAAATCTGCACATCCCACTGCTTACTAAAGATCCCTTCCCATACCTCAGTTTTGCAAAAGCTCCTTCGTAATTTCTAGTTGAGTAGTAATTACCTTTGTAATTATGTGTCATTAAGGTGTTTACGACCTACAGAGTCCAAGAACAAAAGAAATGTCAGATACACACACTTTGGATTCCATCTGATGGAGAATTGCTCTTTTCACATGTAGCCAAGAAAGGTACCCAAGCAGAGCCACATGATGCCGGTGTGTTCAGCTTTGTGGGATGCACACACCCATGCAACAACACACACACACATGCACATCCTTCTATTTCTATTTTTTTCTAATGTACTATAGATATTTGACACAAGGTAATTTTTAAACCATATAACCAAAAATGACAAGATAGAATAAAGCAATGAATATGTGTAGATAAATTTAAAAGTCAATGCACTTAGTTTATTTTTTTTTCCAGTTTTATGGCTTGAACTGTAGAAAATTTTACCATTAATGAGCTGTCAGCTGTCCTGTAGAATAAAGACCTGAGTGTGTAGCACTGGAAATACTAAAGAGAGGAGGTACTAAGGGGTCTAGAATTAACTGCACTCCGAATCAGTTTGTCAAAAGAATCCAAATATAGGAATTGTGATCATGGGCAATAAGTAGAATAAATGCTTTTTAATATAATTATATTTTCTTTTGTAAAGTAAAAAAAGAACAAAAATCAGAAACAAAGACAGAAAAACGATAACATACAATATATATGTTATAAATTTTCAAAACAAGAATAGCTGATTAACAATGACTGATATATTATCTATTTTAATCATCAAATCTCTTGCTTAGATTAACAGATAGAGCTATGCAAGATTAGAAATATGATTAAGTACTACCACTTGCTTACAAGAAATCTTAAAATTTTGTTCTCGAGTCTCTCTTTTTCCTATTATCTTTTTTAAAATATATTATTTATTTGTTTATTTTTCTGTATTTAGGATAGGATCTACAGGGTGTATAGGGTGTCACTACATAGATCACACTCATAGTGATGCTACTGTTTTCGGCCTCCCAAGTGCTGGGATTACAGGTGCACACCACCACGCCCATTCTCAATCACTTTCTCAGCATACCCCGCAGGCAAGGCCAGCATGGCACACTGGGGATTGAACTGCAGCTGCTGCGCTCTTCATAAGCAGGTATTTCAGTCTGGTCAACTATCAGGCCAGCCCAAAAAATATTTTAAAGAGTACAGTAACAATTGCTATGGCATTAGAAATGGTACACATTGAAAAGATCAAGATGAATTGTATTCAAGCATGTCGTCCTCAGTATGGTTGCTTATTTTGCAGATATTACCATGAGAAGTTAGTCAAGGTGAAAATTTTCCCTAATCAGTATGTAGCGGCCTTCTTTACTTCATTTCATCCTTCTTAGTTTGAAGTTTAGAACGTCTGCTAGTAGGATTGCTGTTCTTACTTTTTATTTCTGAGATCCTGGGCCGTGGAGTATTGTTCTAGATGTTTTGACTTTCAGTCTACGAATCTCATTTATAGGTTAAGTGTATTTCTTGTATACAGCACATTGTCGAATTTTGTTTCTTAATCCACTCTGCCAGTCTATTTCGTTTAATTGGTGAATTGAGTCCTTTTACATGGATGATTATAACTGATATGTATTGACTTACGTTTGTCATGCAATTCCTTGCTGTTGCTTACCTGCTTTTCTCCTTTGTTTACTCATTTAAACTATTTGGTGATTTCTTTTCATTCTAATTGTTGGAGTTTCATTCATTTTGATACCTTGCTAGAAGATATTTCGGTATGCTGTGTAGAGCTGCCTTAGTCATCACGAATTTCTTTAGTTGCTTTTGGTCCTAGAAGCAGATCACTTTTCTATTAAACTCCACAGAGAGTTTTGAAGGGCATAACAGTCTGCTTTCGTGTAGGATATTGTTCCGCAGACATGTTGATTTGTGAAGAGGAATCTGCGGATGGATTTTCCTTTAAATATGATATGTTTCTTTTCTCTAGCAACTTTTAGTATTCTGTGCTTGTGCTGAATTTCTAGAATATTGATGATTATATGCCTGGGTGTGGTTTCAATTGTATTGACATTATTGGGAGTTCTCTATGCCTCGGCTATCTGAAGGTCAGATTTTTTCCTCATATTTGGGAAATTTTCTGCTATTACGTGCACCCATATACTTTTATATAATTTGTGTTGATGCTGTCTTTCTCATGGAGGCCTTTTAGTCTTACGTTATTCATCTTTGATTTGCCTGGCAGCTGTTGAATTATTATTTCCTGGGTCTTAGTTGTTTTTAAGAGATCTCTCTTTATCTTTTCATTTGCTGCACCAGGTCTCAGATTCTATTTCCACTTTCATTCAGATGGTTTTGTCAACTTTTAATTGAGATTTTAATCTCCTGGATATCACTTTGAATCTGCTTCGTGTATTCTATTTTTTCCTACATTGCTCATTCAAGGTTTCCATCATTTCTCTATCATTACTTTTTTAACCAGTGTCTTCTTTGGAAACACTTAGTAATTCTTTTATTGTAGTTATCATTTCCTTTTTTTACTTGGGTGATTATTTCTGATCTGATTTCCTCTACATCATTCTGTAGCTGTTTCATTACTTCAGAAGCTATTATTTCAGAGATTTCAGGTGTGTTACTTCCATTTTCTTTTATGCTATTTTTCTCCTGCTTTTATTCTGCGTAGACTCAGGGTGTGAGAATGCATTTTCCTTCTTTGTTATTTTAGATTTCAGAGAGCACTCTTTACTTTCATTTCTGTTATATTTTTGGGTAAGTTTGATAGTTGTTAGCTGTATCACTGTGGTTAGATTCTTTCTGTATGGAGTCTGTTCTTTTGATATTTATTCTGTGTCAGAAATTATTGTTTTTGTGCATATTCTAAGGTTTTTCCCTCTCTAATTATTGATAGTGAGATGCTGGTTTCTATTTGGCACTCTTCTCTCAACTTCGGTGTAGAGTTTTCTTTAGGTTATTACCCAGGCACCTTCCAATATTATTACCCAAGAGAGTTCATATGATTAAGGCAGATATGGTTTACTACTTAGTGATACACATAGTAACACTAATAATGGGTAGTGACATTTAGCAATTGACAAACTTTTGTAACTAATGTGCTCATTTTTTAGACCATAAGAGCAAACATTATGACTGTATAGCTAAGCAGATATGAAATTGGGAATTGGTATTTAAATTAGTTTCTCTAAGTTCTGTCTGATCACCTCCACTTGACATACCTGGAGTTTTCCAGGTAGAGTAGTTTAATCTGGTTACCTTTTGCCAATTCTGTCTTGAGAGAATGCTCTTAGCTCACTGGGTCAGGATTTACCCAACTCAAACTCTACCAGCTGGGCCTGGCTTGGGTCTGGATGTTGTGCTAGGCTTCTTCTTGCTACAGTCTGTGGAAGTGAACCCACTGTACCCTGCTGGCTAAATGTTCTGTTCCTGGTTTATCTTTCTGGGTCTTGCTCCTTGCCTCTCTTCAGGGACTTTTGCCGCAGGGTCCCAAACTGGACCTCCCCACTGAAGGTCCCAGTGCCTGGTCTCAAAGCAGGCTCTTCCTAATGAATGTTTATGATTTACAGACTGAAAACGATAGATAACATGACGTGATTACATTAATTTGGTAGGAAGGAAAGATAGAAAAATTACAAAGAGGCTGATCCCGAGAGGTTATTCAAATTTGTTATTGATCTTGATAGCACTTCTTTCTATATATTCTCTTTTTACTCTAATATCTTGCACCATTTGGAGAAACTCCAAATTAATTCTCTAGAAATTAATTATTCAAGTATCTCAAGTACTCACCAAGATCATTTCATCAGTAGGCAAAGAGTTCATCTCGGACCTTCTTCTGCTGGAAGTGTGCCTTGTGTGCCCTCACTTGACATACAAACATCCTCTGTGTCCTGGCCTTCCTTCCCCATGTACTGAATTCTTGCTGTGTAGTACCAGCTGCGTTTGTCGTACATTACACCTAGCATGACATAGTCAACATTTGAGAATACACAACTAATTGTGTTTTGGGGACCTTGCTCTTTAGAACCAACTATGTCGTGCAGTAGTGCAGTGAAAGACTGAGGCATAGTCCTTGGTTTCTCCTCACCATCTCCTGAAGGCCCCCCGGAGATCTCGTTGTCTCTTTGAGTACAGAAAGCATAACTAAGTGACTTCCTTTTTCCTAATTATTTTCATTTAACTTTCTAGTTAATTTTCATTGATATTTACTTGCAATGCGTAATAATTTAGTCTCTTTGGAAAATGAATACATCTAAATGCCAGGTCATACTCATCCTACCTTCTCTTTCCTGCCCTGTGTTCCCCTTTCCGCCAGTGCAAAGCGTCTTCCCCTCTCTACAGTCTATTTCCTGTCACTTGCTTTCACTTCGCTCCTTAAATTATTCATGCTATGCTCTTCTCATAGAAAGGAAACCAAATATTTACCTTTCTCTTTCTGGTTTATTTCATTCATATTATGAACTTAAATTACATCCATTGATCTAGGAAAGTCTCAAATCCATCTTTCTTTATTATATACATAAATCCGCTGTGTAAATATATCACATCTTTTTCAATTGCTTATCTGTTAAAAGGTATACAGGACTGTCCAAAATTTAGCTCTTAAAATAAACAGGAGGGCTGGGGAAATAGCTTGATGGTCTAGGCCTGCCTGGAAATTGCAAGTACCTGAGTTTGATCCTTATTCTGTGGTGACATGGAACCCCAGGTGGGCTGACCCAGCCACCAAAACCTAGCATAGTGGCACAGGCCTATAATCCCAACACTGGGGAGAATGAAAAAGGAGGATCCCTGCAAGTCCCAGCTGTGTAGTGAGACTCTGTACCAAATAAATAAATAAATAAATAAATAAATAAATAAATGTAAATGAATGAATGAATGAATAAATAATATTGGAGCTAGGGCGACAGCTTGGCATTCTAAGTGCCTACTTGGAAAATGCAAGGATGCAGATTGAATCCCAATACCATGTGCTACACAGGGCCTATGTGAAACCAACTCCCTAAACTGGACTTTGTGGTTTATGCCTGTAATCCTAGCACTAAGGCAGCTGAGACAGGAGCATCATTATGAGTCTGAGCTATGTAAGGAGACCCTGTACCAAATCAATACATAGGAGTTAAAATAAAAAACACAAATAAACATGAATATGTATCTGTCATTATAATATGATGGATTAACATCATTCAACATGATATTCAAGAGAGGTATTATGGAGTGAAGCACAATTTCATCTTTCAGTTGTGTGGATTTCCATAGTAGTGGAACTAGTTTCTAAGTCCACCCACAGAATGAAAGAGTTGTTTTTCTCACAACTACAATTTTTTTTATTTTTATTTTTATTATTTTTTTTTTTACTTTTGCAAGTCTGTATATAGGGAATTAAGACAGTGTCTAAAATCTAAATCCTATTGGGAAATTTATATTTCAATAAAGTGAAGAACTTAAAATAAATAGGGAAATTGATGACTAAAATTAGACCAAGAAAATAAGAAAAACTTATGCAGAATAACAGCAGGCAATCGAGACAGTAATAAATTGCAGTAATACAGTAATAGAGGCAGTGACAAATACCTTTACAAACTAAATTAAAAAAAAACAGAACTTCCTAAAACAGAACAGCCTAAAAGGCTTCGCTGAGGAGCAATTAACATTTTGCCCTGTGCACCAGTTGTACCAATCTGTGACCAATTTTTGTTTTCTTTATCTTTTTTTTTTTTTTTTTTCCCTTCGGTGTCATTGTCTTGGGTCTCATAAAAATTTTAAGTCATGGTGAATTTATAGAAGAAAGAAAATCTCTTTAGTGCTTCCAAACTGTTTAAATAGTAATATTAGCACACAGTAGAAAAAGGCTTATGGTGAATTAGGAAATTCTGCTATGGTCCAAACCATCATATCCTCCTCGGACCACAGAAGTGTTTTCAGTTTTTGGTATTGTTATTTATTATTTTTAGTCTTGACTTTTCCACAGTATTTGCGTATATTGAAAGTTCCTAAGCACGTGATTTCCATTAACCAACCTACAAGTTTGGTTTTTGTAGCGCTGGTGACTGAACCAGGGACCTTACACTGTGCTTCACCCCTAGATCCTTTATATATTCCATTTTCAGGCAATCTCATAAAAGAACCACCTTACCTAACAATATCGTCTTGTTTGTCACCTGGCTCTTCAGTCCTTGACAGCTGGAATTCACAACTCTTATTTCCATTGATTACCATTATTATTGCCATTATTATTATTATTATTATTATTATTATTATTATTATTATTGAGCTGGTGTTGTCTACGTATAGTAACTCATTAAGGAGAGATTTGATGCGGGCTTTTCCTTTGCCTAATTCATACACAACGTTGCCTGACCCATATTTGCAAACAGTATCTGCATAAGTATGGCCCCAAGATCTATCCCTGTACACAGGCTAGCAAGTCGACCCAGCAGATGACTACCAATATTCTCAACTAGAACCTCAGCATTCAGGTTTAGTTGCAGGACTGGCATGTTAGGGTAAGTAAGAGGTGTTTGGGTTGCAGCGAGGCATGGGTCTTTAGCAGGGCCGCCATCGCTAAGGTGGACTCTGAATCCATGGAAAGCACAGCCAGGAATGAGAAAAGTGTTTTGTGATTCACTGGGCAAGGTGTCAGCCTTGGCTCTTCAGGTGGCCTCCATTGCTTGCAGTGAGCAAGCTCACCTCTGCTGCTGCTGAGGTGAAAGTCTTATGTTGGGAGCTTCCATCCAGTCCTTCAGAGCTGGGTCTTCACTGCCCAGCCGGTGGAGGGCAGGCAACACGCAGACCCAACTGCCTGCATGCACACCGGGAGTTTCCTGCTGCATTGCAGCTGAGTAGAGAAGATTCAGTCTGTGTTTGGGGAGGTGCTGGCTTGCTGAGGGAGCAGGGTTTCCTCGAATCTTCTGTGTGGACTGTGTTCTAGGAGTTCCTGGATTGTCCCTTCTCTATTAGCAAGTGGGAAATGCACAAGAAAAAAGAAAAGAAAGGAACTCCAAACACTAAACAGCATTACTTCTTTGCATCCCAGATGTGTTGGTTAAGATGCTTTTATTTCTACATTTTTCAAAATTCTTTCACTTTTATTGTAAATATAGTGGCCAGAAGTTTTGGTTGTAGTTTTAGGAAAATTATAGATATTATCCATTTTTGGTAACAGTAGTACACTTAAATTTATATTACTGATCAGTAAGCATACTTGTCTCTTTTCTTCCTTTCTTCCTTCCTTCCTTCCTTCCTTCCTTCCTTCCTTCCTTCCTTCCTTCCTTTCTTTCTTCCTTTCGTTTTTTGTCTTTTTTGAGACAGAGTCTTGCTATGCAGTTCACGCTAGCCTTGAGTTCACTTTCTGCAGCCTTGGTGCATCACAAACTCACACGGATCCTCCTGCCTCAGCCTCCAAAGTGCTACAAAAATTCCTCATAAATTTTTTCATCATGTTGAACCCTAAAGATATCATGCATTCTGGAAAATACATCTTTTCCTTTCCTAGTTATACATGTATCTACATCTCCATGGACATGTGCTTGTGTCCTTTTGTGACTATAATCCTATAGCAAATTATGGGATTTATTTATTTATTTATTCGTGTGTGTGTGTGTGTCTGTGTGTGTGTGTGTGTGTGTGTGTGTGTGTGTACTATTGGGGATCAAACTCAGGGCCTTATGAATACAAGGCAAGAATTCTGTGAGTCGTATCCCCAGCCCTCAGCTAATATTTTGAAATAAGAACCCTTCACCTCTACGTACAGTGTCTCCTGCACTAGATTCCTGGCTGAGAAGACAGAGCTCAGCTTTTCCTTCTCCTTAAAGCATCTGGCTGATATCTTATATCTGAAAAATACTCAAACATTTCTTAAAACTCTGAATAAGTGAATTGTTTGCACTTGCTGACACTTCATCAGATTGTGTAAAATACTGGACATTTTAGCACATATTTATGAAAAGTAACATAAAAGATGCAGGTACTGAGAGATCCTCACTAGGAGACCAGCGTGCTGTGAGGACCACCGGTCTGCAGTATTCTGCTAACTTCTCAGTGAGTAGCTAGTATTCCTATTTCATTCACCTTAATGGCTCTTCGGCCTTCAGCCTTGCTACCCACCCGACAGACACCTTGTGACTCACTGGTGTCTTCCTGTAGCAGGGTCCTCGAGCACGTATCTCTCCACACCATAAGCAATGAGTCAGGCAGACACCTTGTTCTGTGAATTTCCCCCTCTTTGCCATAGAAACTGAGCTTGCAAAGGGTTCTTGCACGCCCTCAGAGTGAATGAGTGCGTAACTGTGCGTGTGAGATCTTCGTTCGCAGCAGGATCTCACAATAGACTTTTGTGACTGCAAAAATTTCCTTTTGTTCCTTCCTTTTAAAAATAGAAGACAGTGAAGTGGGCTGGGGTGATGGTTCAGCAGCATAAGTGCCTGCCTGGAAAGTACAAGGTCCTGAGTTCGACTCCCTGAACCAAAAAAGAGAAAGAAAGAAAAAGAAAGAAAGAAAGAAAGAAAGAAAGAAAGAAAGAAAGAAAGAAAGAAAGAAAGAAAGAAAGAAAGAAAGAAAGAAAGAAGTTCTTTGAGCTTCCGAAAATGACAGTAATCTGCTGGAGCTCAGACATTCCTGCTGCCCAGAGTGGGACAGGTGCTTAACCTTCGAACCCTGTTCTTACGCTCGCTGCACACTGCGGGCTGCAGACAGGCGAGTCTGTCCTCCTCAGGAAGTCGCCGGGCCTTCACGTCTCCCGGCAGCCCTTGTGATTCCCAGCTTGGCTCTTTCCACGAATGGTTCGTCCCAAGTGCGCTCTACCGCAAAGGGTCTCTATCAGACCTCGCAACTGAATTCAAATGCCACCGAAGTTTTAAGCTCCCCACGCCGTCAGTTCTTTGAAAGCTGGAGATGCTCACGTGTGTGTGCTGTGTTTCATGACTCTGTCTCCACTTCTTTGGCTGTTACCTGCACCTTGTCAGATTGTTCCTTAAAGGTTCTGCTGCTTCAGGCAGATGTCGACTGGTCCTGCAGAAGGGTTACAAACAGAGCGCTTTGGTGCACGTCCTCACCTCTGTGTCAGAACAGAACTATTTACACTGTGCATCTCCTTCCCTGGCCTTTCTCTAAATTTGGAAAAAGAAAATCCATGTAAACCCATCCTCATACGCATTACAATCTTTCTTTTTTTCTCGTCATATTCCTCTTACTCTTTACACATAATTTATTATCAACACCATGTAGAAAAAAATCCCAAAATATAGGCAGACAGAATTTTAGGTTTGGCAAAGCAGAAATAATTAAATGAGCAAGCCATTTTCAGTTTAAATTCTATCTGCTCAATCTTAGGAGAGCCTCATGATATTTCTTTTTTCCTCATCAGTCTCTGGGAATGCAATTTAGGTAATAATAATGAGGGGTGCTAATAGCACACGCTTCCTGGGTGTGCTGTGCAAATGAGGAAATCTCTGCAATTAACTCGCCAACGTTTGTCGGAAATTGATGGCTTTACCTTTGGCCTCGTGCAATTGCCCCTTTCACTCCACAAAGAAAAGTTTGTGCAAGATTTATTTTCTTTATTTCCTAAACATTTATCTAAGTACTTTAAAATCAGAGAAACAGAACACAGAAAAATTTTTTTGCAAGGAGTTTTAAGCCTTTTAGGTTTCAGTTACTATCGACTTCTGCTCCCTTCCAAGCACAGGGACTCATGTGTGGACCTCACATGGGCTGCGCCTGGCTGAGCTTGCCCAGGCAGGTGCCTTAGCCACTGAGCTATCTCCCTGGCCCCTAATGTGGAGATTTTTAAAAATAAAATGTTACTGTACTAATCTTAACTTTATTATTATGCTGAATTGTCTGTTTTGGAGAAATATATATATATATATATATATATATATATATATATATATATATATAGAGAGAGAGAGAGAGAGAGAGAGAATATAGTAAATGAAGGTACCAATGGCAAGAGAAAAAAGGATAACATTAATAGAAGAAAGAGAAAGGTAGAAATCATTATTCCTGGTAATATAAAGGCACAAGATGGAGATAGAACAGTAACTGCAATGAATGGCCCTGGGAGATGTAGTCATCCAGGCAGAAGGACAAAACTGAGCACTTAGAACTGAGCACTGACCTCACATCATATAAAAAAAAATCAATTAAACACACATTAAAGAAGACCATGCAAGGTTTGAAACTGTGAAAATTCTAAAACTATTTTAAACCAAAGTCTTCAGCATGGGTAAAAGTATTTTTTTTCCTGACAGCAGAATCATAAAGAACACAACAAAACTTAGGCAACAAGGATTTCATGAAATTTAAAACCTTATGTAGAACAACTTAAGCACGGAAACACAAAGTGAAATGTCTGTCTGCATTGCTGCAGGCTGGAAAATGTAGGCAGATCTTAGCAGCTCCACACACAAAGACCAGTAAAATCAGGAGCCATAGCAGAGTCATTATCTTAAGATTGTTAAGTTGGAGCCTTTACTGGTATGAAGTTGTAACCTTGAAAGATTGTTGTCCACATAAAGGAGAAATATTTATGAAATATCGTAAGCAGAGGGATGAGAGTTGTCCTTTAGCCGCAGGAGGCCAGGCTCCTCCTCATTCCCTGCAGCGAGTTATTCCCAGTCTTGTCTTAGTCTGAGCTTGTGTTTGTAAGTCCATGGAAAAAGTCATCAGAATTCTAGTGAGTTAATGTCAGTCTGCCACTTCCAGTGCAACCCATGGTGAAAATAAAAACACCAAGGCCTGTATTTATACTTGCGGAAGACAACGGGGCCTAAGACCAGCTAGGATAATGGCTAACCAGAACAAAGGCCTTGAATCAGGGTTGAACATGGGTTTTATCCACTGCTGCAGAGGGGAGTGGCTTGAGGAGCAGTAACTGTGACAGTGGTGGGAAGTCCGTGAATAACCAATCCATGAGCTGGCCTAGGTAGGCAGCCTGAAATTACATGTGCAGACAGAAGAACAGGCCAAAGGAACACTCTGCATAATATGATTTATGACAGTGTCTGAGGTTTTGGCGTTGCAGCTCTGATACAGGCATTCAGTCTTACCCTGAGAAGTCATAGCCTCTCATCTTGAGGCTTGATCTCAGCTGACCACATGGAGACTGTTGCTTCATCCGGACCAGCTGGCATAGGTTCTCTGGGAGCTGAGGGAATAGGGCACTGTCTTAGTTACTCTTCTCTCGTTGCTGGGACAAATACCCGACATTCAAAATGAAGGAAGAAAAGGTTTATCAGCTCACAGTTAGTGGTTTCAGTGCACATTCAGCTGGCTCAAGCCTGAGTGGAACAGGGCAGAGAGCATACAGTTCATGGCGGCAGAACAGTAATAATCATGACAGAGGCAACCGACCAACCAGGGGAGCAAAGAGCAACAGCTCTAGTCTGTCTCTCTATCTCTCTTTAAATTACATCAGGCTCTCTGCCTTAGCCTATCTGCTTCAGGTCACACCTATAATTCTCAGCAGTATTGAGACCATAATCTTATCAATATTAAAAACACATAACTAGCCAGGCGTGGTGGCTCACGCCTGTAGTCCCAGCACTCGGGAGGCTGAGGCAGGAGGATCAGTGCTAGTTCGAGACCAGCCTGGGCTACAAAAGTGAGCTCAAGGCCAGCCTCAACTGCATAGCGAGACCCTGTCTCAAAAAGACAAAAAACAAAACAACAACAACAAAAAACAAAACACATAACCCCAGTGGATCATGGATCAAGTCTCAAACTCTAGAAGTCCCTGCCCCATGACTAATGAGGCTTTGAAGGAACAAGTAGACATAAACCATAGCAGGCACCTTGCTTGAAAGACTATTATACATCAACATCTCTGCTGTACTGATTTGCATTGCTTAGAGGCAAGTAAAGGAATAAGGAAAAGTGCTAGCCAGCTCAATACCTAGCAATACATGGAAATAGGGCCAGAGTGAGCCATGAGGAAGGCAACTAATCTGCTTTCTAGGACAGACGTCCAGGCGATGCTTCCCACTTCTCTACCGAGATTAGCTGCTCCTGACACTAAGGCAGGACAGTAGCAGGCCTGACTCCGTGCTCTTCCAACTCTGCAATCCTGTCTCCTGCATACCCAGGAGCCGTTGTCATACAGCATTCTCACCACTGAAGAGGTTTGACCGTTTCTATGTAGATGCAGGACAAGGTAGAGCACCGCTCAAGCAGAGGTCCTGCACTGCATGGGTAGGTGCAAGTTCACAGCGCATTACACCTGCCTCCTTCTCCTTTCAGAAATACCGTCCACAGTGCCTTGCCCTTTTCTCCTGGTAGACTTGTATCAGTAACAATGGGAACTTGCAGCTAGTTAAAAATAAGCACACAGACTTTGTACATGACACAGCAAGTTTGTTCATCTCTGTCTAATTGCTATTAAACTGTAGCCAATTATTAGCAAACAAAAGACTATTACGGCCTGTCTCTGCAGGCCGAAGCACATCACAAGAACTGTTAAAGTCAGTAAACAGAAAGTGGTAGCGTTTTCTAAATTATGACCAGTATTAAACAAATTAGAACCTATGAAATGGAGTATCTGCTGCATTTTACTGAAACTAAAGATCTTCAAAGCTTGATCCAATGTTTAAGATGACAAAGGTTTCTAGAGGTTGCCATATTGCTCTATAGTATATATAAAAGGATAAATCCTAGGGCAATGCCTTTACTTTATTATAGAACTGCCAGCTCCAGGCTCTTGGCCAAATCCAGGATGAAGGTTATTTCTGTAAACAGTTACACTGAAATACAGTCATGCTTATTTGTTCACTGTTATCACTGGTTGACTTTATTCAGTATTCAGTAGTAGAGGCAGATAGGATATGAATTTCCCAAACCAAAATACTCATTATCTGAGAACTAATATTTTAAATTATAATTAATTCATTCATCAATACAAAAGTACAGTACATTTTATTATTCTATTAAGGCAAAAATTCCCCTTCTCTGTAAACGATACCTTCTTTTCTGTTGTATTATATTAAATTACATATCTTTATCAGTAGAGTTTTATTTTACCTAGAAGTAACATTTCACTTAAAAAAAAAAAAAAGTAATTTTTTTCTGTTTCTTTTTTAAAGCACTTTTAAAAAATATTTATGGAGAAAATAAAAGAAAATTTCAAAGCAAAATAATAGTAGAATAAGAATAGGTTTTGGGGCCCGGCGGGATGGCTCAGTGGTCTAAAGCGCCTGCTTGGGGAAGCTTGGGTGGCTTCAGGGACCGCGCTTCGATCCCCGGCACCACATACTGCGCCAGCCCTGTTCTCGGAGCGGGCTGAGTCGGCTATAAAAACAAGTGAATAAACAAACAATGGTTCTGAAACAAGAAAAATAAATAAATAAAAATTTTAAAAAAAGGAATAGGTTTTATTCTTCAGTTAGACACTATCATATTTTTGGTGAAAATAGAGTTTCCCAAAGCTTTCTTCTACTATGAGAGGCAACCATCTAATTAACTGAGTATTATCAAAGTGATATGTCATAGTTTGAAATCATCAGTTTCATGCAAGCCCCAGATGACTTTGGGATGCTTCTGATCTTTACATTATATCACTGAAACAGAGATTATTTTGAACGGAAAGATGAAAACAATCCAGCCTGGCTGAAAGCCTCCTCCACAAACAGAAACTAAGGTGAGTTGTTCTCTCGGTTTTGGAAAATATATGCCCCATTACTCTCCAAAGAGTGAACTTTCAAGTCAATATTTAAATCTCAAAGTAGACACAGTCAACTAAGGGCTTTCAAGCCCGTAGCCTTTGACTGTGACTGTGAAATAACTGAATATTGCAAAACTTGTCATGGAAAGATTACAGTGGAGAAGAGAGAGCTTTATAATAACGCCACGGTGGGGCCCCTTCAGGCACTATGGCTCTGGACTGTCTTTCTGTGGAAGCATGCACTGCACAAATCAGCACTGCAGTATATTTACAAATGACCAGGTAGTTGGCTATGACAGCTGGTGTCTTTGGACAGAGCCCAGCCTGGCCATGAGGCCTCTGATAGCTTCAGGTTGTAGAGGCAGGGCACTTGCAATCCAGGTCTTCGGTGGCGGGAGGTGACCACTCACGAGCTGCTTCCTGACACAGCTTTCTGAAGACATTCTGAACGCCGTGTGTTCCTTCAGAAATGGCCCCTCTTTGTTGTGTGCACAGGCTTGGTGGGTGAGAGCCAGGCTCTGAACTGAGCAGATCTACTGCACTGTGCAGTGTGTGCCGTGACAGCTGATCGAAGGCACACGCTATTGAGAGCACACAGTGGGGCTCCCTGTGTCAGTGCGATGTGAGGGGCGGTACTTTCTCCTTCAAGGTTTGTACATAGTTACCCAGATTTTACTAATTATTATTGAATACTCTGACTATTAGGCCAATCAAATAATATGGACCTTGAAACACTTATTGTCCACAGCTTGCCCAGGTTTTCGCACAACGGTGTATTGATATTTCTCTTATCCTGAAAAATTTATAAAGTATATTATACTTGGATGAAGGGAAAGTTTTGGAAGGCATGACCTTTTAGGGTTCATGCTTTCATTTTTTTTTTTAAACTTGCATTTTAGTACTACTCAGCTCAGACTTGTAGTGACCCTCCTTTCTCAGCCGCTCCAGTGCTGGGATTACAGGCATGTGCCACCACGTCAGCTCTTAGTGCACCTGGGGACAGGGCCTTCACGGCATGTGGCGTCTGGATTGAGCCCGGGTCCCTGTGCTTGCCTAAGGAGGTGCTTAGTCAGCTGAGCTGTCTTGCCAGCCCTTTCAAATGTTTTCAGTCTCGAAAAGTATTTTATTAGTATATTATTTCAATTTGTTAGTACATGTGAATAATAAATAGTGCTCATTCTCCTAGTGGATTGGGTCCAGATACATAACACATCTTACTTTCTTGATCCCCTTTTCCCTCCCTCTGCCAGTCCTTGTTCTTCATCCCTTTCTAATTTCTACCTTTCGGCAGAGCACCATGCTGCCATTGCTGCGGTGGGGCAGTGTAGGTACACCACACATCCACATTCTTTTCTTTTGTTCTCATCCTTTGCCTACCCAAGCTCCCTTTATCCCTTGATTTTCTTCCCAGCTGAGAAAAACTTATCTTCCTACATCCTGTAACCTATTGCTCCCTTTGTTGTTCAGTTGATGGTAGGTTTGTCCTACAAGAAAAATAATGTGGTATCTAATTTTGCCTATTATTAGGGTGGTTTGTGTCTGAATGCCCCCTCCAAGTATCGTGCAGTCCCAGTGTGGGCGTCTGGATTTTGTGGCTGATTCATGGTCCAGTGCTGGGACTGGGGGTGTGAGTGCTGCTCCCACCCTGGGCAGGCAGCCTGCAGTCAGTAACGGAAGGGATGGAAAGAGGCTTGCTCTCTGAGGCTTGGCCCACATTGCTCTTGTAGCGTTGGCTGTTTTCTGCTGCCAGGAACTGTTGCCTTCCGTTCTGTGCCACTCTGCCTTGGAGCCTATCGAATGTAGCCTGAAACCTCTACAAAAGGCACGTTACAACAGCTATGGACTGCAAACGTTGTGTCTTAAAAGAGCTCTGAGGAGATTTTTCTTTTGTTCTATTTTGCTTTGTTTTGTTTTGTTTTTCTGTTAGGAAATGATGTAGTCTTAAAGAAAGATAGGATCTTGAAAGAAAATTCGATCAAGAAAAACGAAACAAGGTTATGGTGTTCTAATATAAATGGCCACTCAATAAAAGTGGTGATCCTTTTCTTCCCTTGAGGCTCTCTTCCCACGCCTTTACTTCATCCATTCCTGGGGGAAATCTTCGTAAACTTCTTTACAATTACATTGTCTCATACTCCCAGACAATCAATAGATGACAAACAGCTCTGTCTACAATCCATCACATGGATCAGCCACAATGTTTTCAAACATTTGAAAACAGGACGAGGATGAGGGAATCATTTTAAAGCAAACATGGCCATACAAGTCAGGGCTCACTTTTCTTCTTAGCAAAGGGTTCAACGCTACGCCACCCAAAATTTCAAAATAGATTTCTGAATGGCAATATTTCTAGGTCAATTTCATAGATATTTTTAAAAAAATCAGTGGATTTGAATGAGAAAATGTGTATAATTCAGAGAGAAAAAAATTGAGAAAAAAAGCTGTGTAATTGTTTTAAGCTGACTTTTATGTACTATATTAGAAAAGCAGTATGTCCTTCGCACACAAATCCAATTTTTCAGACAAAAACCACAATTCAAACTCAAAACTATTTTAGAAAGCTGTATTTTTTTTGTTTGTTTGTTTCAAAAGTTTCACATAGAATAAAGCCAATGAATTTTGGCCTATTTTTAATTTTTTATACTTACATATTTACTATCTCAACATGAGTTAAAAGTGATTCAAAATGTGGTTGTTGGTGTTTTACACTTTTATGTGCTCACAACGGTTTTTTTTTTTTTTCATTCCTCAATAAATGAAGCAGCAATATTTGGCGAGAATTTGTCCACAATTAGAATGTATACTTCTAAAAATATATCATTAACTTGAGCTTTGAAAGTATTATTCTGTATAAGTCAACAAAGCAAAGGAGTTACGATGGATACTTCTAGGGAAAGAATTCTAAGGACATATCCAAATAACACTGACTTGTTCTTAAGCAAATTGCATAACTAAGTTTTAGTTACCTTTTTGGAAATAGGCTTTGGTGATTTTTGTCCGTGAATAAAAGACAGAGGATACAAACAAGTAGATAAATATTTGAAAATTAACATGACAAAACTTGGCAATACAAATAGGATGATTCAGAAAGTCTGACTGAAGCCTGGGGATTCTATTACAGAATTGAAGAGTGAGATTACACCCTGCTCAGGAAGAAAGACTTAAGCTGTTTGGTCTCCTCTACACTCGTTTCCTTGAGCAGTCACAGAATTTGTCCTCATCACTGCTTCTGACTGATGTAGCAGACAAAGGGGTGCTCCAAGGACAGGCCAAGGTACAGGGTGTCCAACCATTTGCTCTCTGGCCTCTCTAATCAAAGGCCCTGGAGAACTTTAGTTTTGTGATGTGAGGCCCAAATCGTTTCCTCCACACAGGAACCAGGATCGAGTACTTTGTTTTGAAGTTGTCCCAGTGCTTAACACTGCAAACTTTTTTTTTCTTTAAAAGATGTTTTATTTCTGCAGCCAAGACTTCAGGAAAAATATATAAACAGTCAGCTGAGACCGTCATGTAATTTGTCTCATCTTATTTAGACCATTGATTTGTTGATTCCTTCCTGGCCCTTGTAGTCATGTGAATTTGGAAGTGGAAGAATTGTAAGTTTACAGAATTAAAAGTTATCATTGGCTTTTGATGTAACTGACAAAGCACAATGGCAAATAAAATAACTGCTTTAGTTCTTTTTTTCCTTCCTTCCTTCCTTCCTTCCTTCCCTCCTTCCTTTCTCTCTCTCTCTCTCTCTCTCTCTCTCTCTCTCTCTCTCTCTCTCTTTCTTTCTTTCTTTCTTTCTTTCCTGTTTGACTTTGACCAGTCAGGTAGTTTTTAAATTGAATCTTGTAAGGCTGGTGAGTGGTATTTACTGGAATTAAGGTGAATAGAGTTCTAACTCTTCAGTTTTCAAGAGAGTGGATCTGCACTTGACCCCTCTTAGTTACCATGGTAACCTTAAACATAACATAAAGAAAAGCTGAACTTCTCAAAAAGCACTATCAAGAAGCTTCAAAAATAATTCTTATATCATTATTTTATCCTTCATAAAAATAGTGAAGTTATTCATCATTTGTATACAAATCTGGCCAAAAATAAATATAGATATTTTAGGTCGACCTCAGTATTAACCTTGTCTTTCACAATAACTTACTGAGAAAAATTGAAAAAACATTTCTCTAACACCAACGATAGTGTTGCCCATTTCAACCATTACTCTTAAGAAGTAGTGCTTGCATTTTTTCCAGATCAAATAAGCAGAAAATTGAAATAAAAGTCATACAAATACGTACAAAGAAAATTCGCCATTATTTTCAGATGATGTGATACTATAAGAATATAGTACCACTAACAAAAGATTATGAGGTAGTAAATTTAACTAAAGAACTACATACAAAGTCCACATTGACTGGGCTAGGGAGATAGCTAGGGGCACAAGTGCCTGCCTGGCAAGTGTAAGGTCCTGAGGTCAGTCCCTGGTTCAGAAAAACAAAAATTCACATTAAAAAGTTAATAGCTTTTTTCCATACAATAATAATGAACAAGCTCAGAATGAAACAGGAAGACAATATGATCGCAATAGCTTTAAAGCAACAACAAACCACACTGGGAATTCACCACCTTAGGAGGTGAAAGGCTCTGCACCAAGATTAGCAGAACACTGAAGAGATTTGCTAAGGGAGAACGGCGTGACGGCCTATGTTCACACGTAAGCGGAGGTGACACTGACCAAATGGCTTTCATAATGGAAGCAATCTACAGAGTCAAGTCAGACCTCATCAATACTTCAATCAGATTTTTCACCGAATTAGAAAAAAGATCCAGTGGAAACTAAAGATTCCCATTAACCAAAGCAATCCAAAGCAAATGACCAAGGCTAGGGGCACCACACTACTAAGTTTAAGTTCTAGTACAAAGGCACAGGAATGGCCCTGGCACAAGCACTGACCTGCAGGTCTGTAGCATGAAATGGAGGAGGCAGAGGAAATACTTAGGAAGCCCCAGCCACTGAGAGGCCCTAAGGCCTATGTTAAGGAGCAGACAGATGCTATGAAGACTGATGTGGGAACGCTGGGTAGCTACCGACTACAACTACATGCCTGTCCCTCACCAGAAACAAACTCAATTCAGCTTAGGCTAGAAACGTAGTATAAGACCTGAATTTTGAAACTGCCAAAACATAAACTTGGTTATGCTTTGTGTTACATACACAGGTAAAATATTGCTCAAAAGAAATCCAACAGCTTATAAAATATTAGTAGGAAGCAGCACATGGACTTACAGAAAATGGAAAATGCTTTTTCACAGACAACAAGGAAAACAAGCAACACAGTGAAGAGACAGCCACATCAATTCTCCCATTGAAAATTGGAGAAAGTCTTTACTGGCTCCTCTTTGGACAGAGGATTAGTATACACAATATATAAAGAAGGAAAACTTCTAACAATAGTGGAAAAATGCTCAAGTAATACATGAAGAGTCAGTTTTCAAAGAAAAAAAAAAGGAGGAATGAAAGAAATAAAAATGGTCAATAAACATAATAAGCCTGTGACAAATGTGTTCAATATCTGTAGCAGTTAAGGAATTGCAAAGCAAGTCTACACTGACATTTCACTTTTCCCCAGAATGGTTATCATCACAGCACTAAAACCACTAAAATCTGGTAAGAAAGTGTGGGCGGGGGAGGCATGTTTTTACACTGCTGATGGGAACGTGCACTAGTGCAGCTACCATCGGCATCGGTACAGAGGTTCTACAAGTACCTGAAAACAGATGGACTGGCTTGCTCCACCTAGGCTATCCTGAGTCCAGTCCTAGAAGACAGAAAGACAACAAACCAGCTCTGCAAGGGAAACTGAACACCGTTCACAGAAAAGCAGCCACAGAGCCAGCTTTGGTGCCTCTCAGCAGATGGCTAAGGAAAGCACGCATTGTAGGCACACAATGGAATTTTACATAGTGTCAGAGTAAGGACATGTTATCCAGAGGAACGTGGATGCAATTATCATCATTAGGTTAAGCTAACAAAGTCAGACCTGGCAAGAAAAGTGTCTAATGTCTTCTCTATTGTGTGGAGCCTAAAAAAAAATTGTGAAAGGAGGAGGGTGATTATTATTAGGTAGCAGGAAGGAACGAGGGTGGAGGGAAGGTAACAAGGGGCATGGGCATGATCTATGTAGGAAAATGGCACTTGGACACCCAACGTTTGGGAAAGTGAATAGGCATTCACAAAATTATTTAAAATCTTGCATTTTACATGCTATCTATAAGATCTTGTGAATGACTTGTGCCTCCGCCCCTAGCACTGCTGCAGGCTGTGGCGTGAGCATCTTGAACTTGAGCCCAGCCTGGCTTTTTGTTTTTGTTTTTCTTTAATATTACCAAAGTGTGTAAGAGTGTAGCCTAGTGTTAAGGCTTTGAGTTCAGTCACATTTAAAAAAGCAGGGGGGGGGCTGCTGTAGAGATAGCTCCATGGCACAATTACCTGCCTGGCAAGTGCAAGGTTGTGAGTTCGAACCCCAGTCATCCCCCCCCACCAAAAAAATAAAAATCTATCAAGTGTCAACATATAGAAGAGAGTATTTATATGTGTTTACAAACTCTTTAAAATAAATACACTTCAACCTACATTTAAAAAACCATCTATTTTGTTACCACAACAAAGAGGGGAGTATTTTATTTATAGGATTCCTGGACTTAAAATGTCAATCTTTCGTTGAACAACCAACTTGCATAAAATTAAAGCAAACTCCCCTCCACTCCCCATCACTGCTTATCTGGTCTCTCTCTCTCTCTCTCTCTCTCTCTCTCTCTCTCTCTCTCTCTCTTCAGTGCTAAAAGAGGAATCAGGGCCATCCTCCTGAAGCACAACTCTGGTCTTTTTTCTCTTCCTTTGAAGAAAGTGTCACAAGAGTGTCAATTGGACAGACTAGGCACCAGTTGAGGCTCCTTACCTCAGCCGCCCAGGGAGCTGGCATTTCTGGTGTGCATTACCACATACACTCTGCCTCAGCTCCTTTCAAGCCCTTTATGGAACTCTGTACTCTTCCTAGATTCTGAAAGGAAGACACACTTCAAAAGAAAGATACACCACATGAGGGAATACAACAGAACGTGACCAACACTTCCAGTTCAACACACAACATTGAAATGTTTATTTTACAAAAAAATTGACTAAATTTTAAAATTTAAAAAGAATATATTACCAGAAAATAACTAAAATCTTGAGTGAACAATTTAAAAGTTAAATTAGTAATTAATGACTGAAGCACAATAATATTAATGCCACCTTAATATCATATTTTAAGTAAAAAGCAAAAGCTTAAAAAATCTATAAACATGCACTTCAAACAAATACTAAAAAATTAATTAGTAAATTAGATTAACATAAAAATCGATGGAAAAAATTGTAAGGAATATATGTAAGCTGGGTGTGGTGATGTATCTCTGTGATTGGAGCTCTTGGGAGGCTGAAGTAGGAGGAGCATGAAAATTTCAAGTCCAGCCTGGATTGTACAGTGAGTTTATAGCCAGCCTGAGCTGTATAGTGAGACACTCATACTCTAAAGTGAAATAAACAAGACTCAGATATGTAAATGTCATGCTGTCTTCCTAGTGACAGAAACTGAAAGAGAAAACAGAGAACCAAAAAGTACAATATATACGGTAAAAAGGAAAGGAACTGCTCAGAAAAAAGGCAGAACTGGCATGGGCAAAGGAGCAAAAAAGAGAATAAAAGATATGTACATATACACAAGATATTAAAACATGCATACTACTATCTATTAGTTCACTGAAAAGAACAGCTAGTGCTTACACTGTTTGATCAAATTTGCATGCCTGTATTTGACAATCTGAGCTACTGCTTTGAAGAATGCAATATGCAGCCGGGCGTGGTGGCACATGCCTGTAATCCCAGCACTTGGGAGGCTGAGGCAGGAGGATCTGTGCGAGTTTGAGATCAGCCTGGGCTACCAAAGTGAGCTGAAGGCCAGCCTGAGCTGCATAGTGAGACACTGTCTCAAAAAAAAAAAAAAAAAAAAAAAAAAAAAAAAAAAAAAAAAAAAAAAAAAAAAAAAAAAAAAAAAAAAAAAAAAAAAAAAAAAAAAAAAACAGACAAAAAAATATGCGATATGCAGTATAATAATCACTATTAATTTCTTGTCATCTTGATTTGAAATTCTGTATCATCTTGTGTATTTTTTCTCAATTTAAAATGAAAAAAGAAAAAGTACATAAAACAGTAAATATTTTGCAAATGGAAATTGTTGAATATACATTTTACTCTATAGAGCAATGCCATCACTAATTAATTACAATGCTTTTATTTCAATAAAAACAAAACAAAACAGAAAAAATAAAAACTAATTGCCAATAGCTTTACCTAAAGAACATGTTTAAAGCCTAGGAATAAAGATGACAAAGCTGTAGAAGTTAAAGTCTCCAGTTATACATGGTAAAGAGAAAATTCATGGAAACACTATTAAAAATGGGCCTGGACAAACAACTCTGACTATCCAGTGAATGTATACTTTCAGGTTAAAAAATAAATACAAAACAAACCAACAGATAAACAAAGCACTCCTGTTTTAGGCCTATGGAATCCGAGTGATCTCACAGAAAATGAAAGTATTTTAAAATGGAAAACAAAAATTGCAGGAACGATTTGAAAAGCAGAACCATACCAAATACCACAGAGGAAAAGAGGAAAAACTAAAACAATTTCTAGCCTTTCATGAAATATTTTTCTTAAAATTTTATAGCAACATTTTGCAATGCCTTGGCTTTTTTTTTTTTTTTTTTTTTTTTTTTTTTTTTTTTTTTTTTTTTTTTTTTTTTTTTTTTTTTTTTTTTTTTTTTTTTTTTTTTTGAGACAGGGTCTCGCTATGCAGTTCAGGCTGGCCTTGAGCTCACTTTTGTGGCCTAGGCTGGTCTGAAACTCACACTGATCCTCCTGCCTCAGCCTTCCAAGTGCTGGGATCACAGACATGTGCCACCACGCCCAGTTTATTTTTCACAATTAAATATTTTCTGCATATTCAAACATTCCAGCTGTTTGAGTGCCTGTATTCTACTTTCTTTCTTTCTCTTTCTTTCTTTCTTCTT
>PVJA010015222.1:0-45813 GCA_004027025.1 Myocastor coypus | reverse complement strand
AAAAAAAAAAAAAAAAAAAAAAAAAAAAAAAAAAAAAAAAAGAAAACAGAATTTCTGAGTTAAACATAGGGTTCTTAGAATGTCTTAATGAAATTATTTATTAAGAATACCTCACCTTGAGGGCTTGCAAGTTAATTCAGTCGTCTAAACGCCTTCTGGGGCAAACTCAGTCAGGTGCAAGGGACCACCGTTGATACCCAGCTCCCCATGCCTTGGGAGACCAGCCCTTAGGGCAGCCTGAGCCATCCCCCTCAAAAAAGAATACCTCAAGGTGAAATACTAGAGGGTATTAACATGGAGCAATTGAGATTCTACAATTATTAGAAGATTCCTTGAAATATTTGATATTCTATTTGTTGTTTAATATAATTTTTGTATTTATAATAAATTCTCTGTCAATAATTTTGTTACGCAGTTATCCATTAACTCAAGTTTGGAAATATAGCAATCACACTTTAAAATTACAAGAAATTAATTTAAATTCATTTAAAACAAAATGATTTTATTAGCTTCTAGTTTCACTAATAAATAAAAATGTCAAATTGAGAAAGATAACAGGAATTTAAAGAAGAAAGATTACTTGTGGCCAAAGTAATTTGCTAATGTCTCTGTGAAGAATGAGAGTGATTAAACTCCATAACATAGTGATTTCTAAATTTCATAAAACCTAGAAAAATAATTCTCCTATATTCCTCAGAATGGATCAAATGTGTTATTCATTTTAAAAGACAATAACTCTTCTAATATGAAAAGCAGCAATTTCTAATCTAGCATCTTTCTGTAGTAAACATGCCAGGCCTTGCTTAGAATTCCACCAGCCATAAAAACAGTGAAAGCCTTCAGAAATTTCTATGTTGCTGTTTCCAAAGAAGTCTTTTTTTTTTTTTTTTTTTTTTCTTGTTTTGGAACTTTTGTTTGTTTGTTTATTTATTTTTATGGCTGGCTCAGCCTACTCTGAGGGCAGGGCTGGTGCAGCATGTGGTGCCGGGGATTGAACCGTGGTCCCTGCAGCTGCCCAAGCTTTCCTAAGCAGGCACTTTAGACCACTGAGCCATCTTGCCGGGCCCCTAGACTTCCAAAGAATTCTGACAAATTGTTTTTCTATTAATTCAGCTTCATAAGCATATTACTCTAAGAAGAAACTTTTTAGCTTGATAAACCATACAATTGTTTTAATATTTAGGAGATCATTTTACTATAAAAGTAAGTCAGTTCATAGCATTGAGAGATGTCAGTACAATATTGTGACATGTCAGTGTCATGTCATAATTACTGATGTATAAATGCATCTAAGTCGTCCAGTTTTAAGAGGGAAGTGGTTTTTATTTGATGTATATGATGGTTAAAATGATTAACAATAGAAATCATTTGCTTAAGTGCAAAATTCTGCAATATAAGTAAAATAGATTAAAATACAGTCAAAGTCAGAAAGCCACGAATGGAGTAAAGCAATACTCGACAGTAATAAAATTGGGCAAGCATGACCCATGTAGCTAAATCCTGTTTGGATCTCTAAGAATATGATACAAAATCATGAGAGTCAGCAGTAATAACAACAGGAAACTGGCAAACAGAAACACTGACCCGTCACAAATATGACATAAATACAAGAAAATGAAGGCCATCTTCAGCAAAAGATGGTGGAACTTAATAATTTACAATGCCAAGAAAAGTCGTTAAAAATCTCATTTGCTAACCCTTACATTACATTGCGCATATCAATTGTATAATCTCAGATTTCTCAAAGCACGTTTATTTCACTCAATTCCATCTGACGCTTATGATTGGATGTAACAGTGGTGAGCTTCACAATATTCTCAAGGGATAATTATTACTTTAACCTAGAAAGATCTACTCAAGGTAACAGACCAGTGATGTCATTGGTTTTCTTATAAAAACATGTTGATACCTAAGATGAAAAAATTATACATTGTGAGGTTATATTTTTAAATGAAAATTAGCATTACCATCGTGCATTTTATACACGAATTGGCTCAATATGATGGATGCAACTTGACACCACAAAGTTAAGTGACTTTTCTTACAGGAGAAATTCAAAATATAAACAAAGAACAAAATAAAAGCTAGATAATGGGTGAAAGGGAGATAGCTCTTTTGCAAAACAGAAGGGGGGCAAGAAATGGAGGCAGAAAATAAGGGTAAGGAAGTAAAATGCTATGAAGACAGGCTGTGTCCATGGGCCAATCCCCCAAGGAATATAACCATCTTTTGCTACAAACACATACTAATACAAAATAAAATTTAAAAAAGATGTAGTAAAGAAAGCAACCAAAAATAAATAAAATCAGAAAATCAAAGAATGCAATTACTAAATCAATTTAGTTTTTCTACATACGTTCATCACTGTGCTTAAAGTCTAAACCGAACCCTATTCCCACATTTACCCTTCACTTAACATGCTTTGTAATTTTTTTCACATACTTCAGCTTCATACATTACAGTTTAAAACTTTGTGCTTCCTGATTCTGCAGGGCTAACTGCAGACAATCTGAGTGGATTATCCCAAAATCACCAATTATAATTAATAAATTAGACAATATTACAAATTTATTAAGTAATTGTTTTAAATATGAAATTAGGCACATTAGGTTTGGACAATCTAATAAGAATGAGAAATTTGTGTTTCCTGCAAGTTGAATGCACCAGCGTTAATTTTCGAAATGATTTTGTACAAGATTAAGCATGTTATGAGGCAGAAGGAGTGGAAAATGAAATGAGGAACTATGCAGAAACTATATAAGAATTCAGTGTGGGACTGAAGGTCGGGGTACTGAAGCCATCTCTAAACTAGTAAGTCAATTTCTGTAAGTCTGGGGATAGACTGAGGCATAAACACAAAGGTCACTATAAGATTAGGAGCAAAATAAAATTTGCCAGTGCTATGAAATCATGTAAGTGGCTGTAGTATTCAAATCTGAATTAGTTTTGTGATAAACACTTCAAGTTACATTAATCGGTATAATGTTTCAATGCTTAATAAAGGTATTGAGCAACATTTTCTATTTTCATATATGTTTAACATTTACTGGGAAGGTTATTTTCTGTATTTGAAGTAAAGGGCCCATCTTTTACCTTCCTTCACTGAAATGAGAACTTTTCGGCTTCCTGCTTGTCTGGATTTGTCCTTCGTGACAGGCCATGTTCATGTTACAGGAGTGAAGATAGCATGAAAGAATCTAAGTTATAAAATATTCAGGCATCCTATAAGTGTATATACCATTATCTATCTTATATACCATTACACATTAAATAAAGTCTCTTTAGTATCATATATACATGTATTACCACAAGGTAGTGAATGTTAAAAAAATGACATGTATACATGAAAATATTATGTTGTTTTGAGACAAGGTCTCAGTGTGTAGTTCAGGCTGGCCTTGAACTCACTATGTACTGCATGCTGGTCTCAAACTTGCAGTGGTGCTCCTGCCTAATCCTTTTGAGTTCTCGGACTACAGAGGTGCATCACCATGCCCAGATGGATCAAAATATTGTGAAGAACTTGCCATGGGAGTCAATATTGAAGTTGAATTTCACTTCATTTCAATTTCATTGGTGCACTATAAGTCTTTTATTCAGTTTTTTTAAATCTATAGAGAAAATATAGAACTAAATAATGCATAGATAATAGAAAGTAAGATGGTAGGACTTTCTGAGCAGGAAGAAGGACCAAAGTTGGGGAGGGGGATGAAAAAGTGTATGTGTTATGTTTGTACATTACTCTCAAAAAAGTAAGTAAACATTATATACTGGAATTATACCTGAAAGAATAAAATGAAGAGGATTAAGGCATAGGTGGGGGGAGGGAAAGAAAACAAGAATTAAGATGCCTTACGTACAGGTACCAGCTTTTCAGATGAAATATAAATATTATGTGCTGAGAAGCTAAAGAAGAAGAAAAAGGAGGAGGAAAAAGAAGAAAAGGAGGAAGAGGTGGAGGAGAAAGTGTGTGTGCGCACAAAAATGCAAAATTTTTGAAAAAAGAAATTATGGCAGGGTAAGAAAGGAAGGAACTGGAAAATTCTCTTATCGCAAGGTAGAAGTGAAAGGGACAGTGGCAGGGCTGTTACTGGGGAAACTGGAAAACCACTGTGAACTCAGGTATAGGCCCATTACTTACTGGCTCCTTCCTCATTTTCTCCAGCAAGGGAGGGATGGAGAGGAAGGGAAACGGCATCGCATCCCACCTAAAGAAGTGAGTTGGCCTAGGGAAGATCTGTCCTAGGTGTTCTCCTGAGAAAAACCCTAAATCTAATGGAAAAATGGAAGCTATTGTAATTTTAGTAGAAGTCTCAATCAGTCACATGAGTTAATGTCATTTACAGAGATAGAACTCTAGGTTAAAAATGCATAATTCAGAGATCTGAAGTAGTAGACAAGGTAGAGAGCACAGGGAAAATATATCTATCGGAAGTATATGTGCTACTGATAGATCTTTTTTGATAGTCTACCTGGCGTCATTCTCCCAACAGCCAAATAAAATCATTTTTTTCTGATGCTTGGTGTGTGTTTGTGCGCGAGCGCACGTGTGCTTGGCTTCTTTCTGTACAAAAAAATGCTCTTTTCCAGGTGCTATAGGAAACATGAATCTGTCCCCTTTTCTCAAACTTATACGTCAACAATGTCAGTGTGAGTACATTTCAGACAACTGTATGTCTGATTCTTACTGTATTTGCATCTGGGCAAATTTCTCCAACTTATTGCCTAATGCTCATAAAAAAGATCTCACCCACATTTTCAAGACAAGTTTCCTAATCTCCATCTGCTTGAGACTTTTCTCTATGGCAAAATGTATCCCTCCCAAGGAGAATTAGTTATTCATGTACTACTTGCCTCACTATTTCCAAGGAAAATAGTCTTATGTTGGAATTTGGAATCAGTGTTCAACTTGCAGCCCTGTATGTGTGACTTGGTTGTGCTAAATTGGATGTAATGTCATTGCACATATCTTTAGGATTGCATTTTTTAGTTCTATGAATCCTGCTATACTGTAGATATGGTGAAATGATATAGAATAAAGAAAGCTGAAATGTCTTTCTACTAAACATGCACAAACTGTGTTCCAATAATGATCTGGTGAATTCACTGTAAATAATAAATGAAGTCAGGTGATTAATCATCTGTGCTTTAAAACTAGAAAATGGAGTAAAGCTCTAGAAGATTTGCTATCAGTACAATGAGAGAAAGAAACTAATATCCCTTTGCCTTTTGAGGAGGATAAACACATTTTAAAGGCAGGAAAATATTGAAAAGGGCTTGGCATTTTAAATGTCAGTGACAGACTTCAGTATACATACAATATAAAATTTCTAAATATGTTATACAAGTGCAGAGCCTTGCTTTTTTCTCAAGAAGGTAGGTCCACCTTCCCGGTGTGTGTTGAAGTTGAGTGTTGAGTTCTTCATTAGGGAGGCAGAAATCAGGAGGATCAGCATGAGTCTGAGCTGTATAGTGAGACCCTGAACACACACACACACACACACACACACACACACACACACACACACACAAAGCTTTAAAAAATATGCTATACAGAATAAGTTGTTACAAAATATTATTTGAAAGATCAAAAGTTACCAGGGTGATATGTAAATGGGACAGTGGCCTGCCTGGAAGACGAGACACAAGGTCCTGAGTTCAATTCCTGATACAAAAAAAAAAAAAAAAAAAAAAAAAAAAAAAAAAAAAAAAAAAAAAAAAAAAAAAAAAAAAAAAAAAAAAAAAAAAAAAAAAAAAAAAAAAAAAAAAAAAAAAAAAAAAAAAAAAAAAAGTGGAAGGAAAGAAAAGAAAAACTACTCACCCCCTCAAAAAATGAGCAAAAGACTTGTAAACACTATCCTAAGGAACCTACCTCCTTCTGTTCACACAAGTGTAGATCATTAAAGCTGTAGGTAAGAAAACTCTGAAAGCTAGAAGTAGGTAAGGAAAGCTTCATGAAGGAGATTAAATATAAATTCAACTTTATTAATAAAAACTTATTTAGAGATACTTACTGAGCAGTAGGCAATAGCCTAACACTTTTTCATGGGTCTTTTAATTTTACAAAGAGTATGTGAAACAATACTCCATGATATAGTACTTTTCCCTTAAATTTCAAATGAAGAACTAGAATTAAAAAAAAAAAAAAGTTTTGGCTAATGTTCATATAGAGAACATGCTGATTGTTTCAGTTAATAAGTGTCAAACGCCTGTCTGGTAAACACAGAGCTAGAAACCAGTGATAAAAGATGGCTCTGTATTGTAAGAGGCTGGATATTGCTATTATAGTGTGTGGCAGGGATTAACAAACTTTTTCTGTGAAGCGCCAGATAACAAACATTTTAGGCTTTTCAAATCACACATTTTCTGTGGCAATGACTCAAGTCTGTATTGGTAGCACAAAATGGACTCAGACAATACACAAACGAATGGGCGTGGCAGGTTCTGATAAACCTTATTTCAAAACAGGCAGTGGCCCAAAAGTGGAGCATGTGGTGCTGCATGGAATGCCAAGGCCTAGCAGTAGTGCCAGCTGGTTATTGTCTTAGCCTTTTGATGCTAAGAGAAAACAAACCAAAGCGTTCTAGCTTTAAAGTGAAACACAGTCGGGCTGCTCACATCGCTGAAATAAACTTCAGAGCATGAGAAAATTATATATCCTCAATTCAGGGGATATTCAGTGATGTAGAACTTATTTGTTCAACACACAATACAACAGATATTTTGTAAATAAAGGAGTGATGCTGAAGATTTTTTAGTTTTCCTTGCCTGTTGACAATATTCTTTTATTCAGCATATATTGTTAGCATCGTACAAGCTGTGTATCTTATACACATGGTACTAGACAGACATCATGATTAGCTGCTACTAATCAAGCTGTTGTAAAGGCTTCTCACTTTTTAAATTATGAGTTTAGCCTACCAGGTTAATGGATATTATTTTCTTAGCTTATCTAAGAAGGGAAGAAGGGCTATATTTCATTTCAACACAAATGTAAAATTATTGTCTATGTCTAAGTTAGTCAAATTGAGTGAAGTCCCGAAAACAAATAGCAATATTCTATGGAATCCTCTCTGCTCTTCTGTTAGGATTATGGAATTCCAATTAGAACATTTTATCCTTGGAGCTTTATGGCAGCAAATAAAAATCCTATGAAAATCTGTATTATATCAACTTCACAAGTGCAATATCAGAGTTAAGGAAACATGCTTTCATTACAATATCTGAGACAGTGGGACTCTAGAACATTACTTTTTTAGAAGTAATTTTCGCGGTTTGGGTACTTTATGATCCAGTCAGGCGTGGCTCAAGAAGGAAACAAACTGAACTTATCTGTGCGACAACCACCACTACCACCACCACAACAATTACAATAACAAAAAACAACAACAACAACAACAACAAAAAATAAGCCAGGGGGCTTACAAAGCCAAAACTATTTTCTCAGATTTTCCA
This sequence comes from Myocastor coypus, assembly GCA_004027025.1. Classification (NCBI taxonomy): domain Eukaryota; kingdom Metazoa; phylum Chordata; class Mammalia; order Rodentia; family Myocastoridae; genus Myocastor; species Myocastor coypus. The sequence goes on along the minus strand of PVJA010015222.1, from coordinate 38,358 downwards.
GCCCATAGTACTATCAAAGTTGACTCCTGAGAAAGAGAGATTCTATTCCACACCTGTTTCCACCTTATGTTGGCTTGCTGGGAATTTTGGGGAGTTGTGGTCTTGTAAAAGTATCCCCTACATCTCTGCCTTTATCTTTATTTGCTGCTCTTCCTGTATGTATGCTTGATTACAGACTTATCTTTTTTTTTTTTTAAGTAAGAACACCTACCATATTAGATCCCGGTCTACAAGATTCCATAATAAACTCATCTTTTAACTAGTTACACTGGCAATGGTTGTGTTTGCAAATAAACCCACATTCTGAGTAACAGGTTTCAATGCACAAGGGGACAGAAGTCAGCACATAACAGTATTTATAGTGGAGCCTCAAGGCAACAAGACTGTTCCAGTTCTCACACAAGGAAAGACTGAATTCTGTGAGATAGATTCTGATTCATGGCTTTATCACTAAATAAATACTGGATATACATTCAGAGCTCTCCAGTTCCACTGTTCGTTTAATATAACATGGTAGAAACATTTTAAAGAAATATTAATATTTCAATATTGTAATATTGGCTATCAAAACTACTGAATTCTGAATGATATGGGACATCTAAAAGTATTCTAAAAAATATATTGTTCATACTCCTGTAGCAGTACCAGAGAAAGTAAACAAAAGAAATGGTCTGCAATTTAATCACAGGCCATGAGTTATTTGTTGGATGAAATTAAGTTATGCACATATTTCCATAATTTTCAATAAAATATTTTTTAAAATAATCTTTCATTAGTATTTATTTTTAAATTTGAAATGTGCATTTTAGTTGGTTTATTTGAAGGAACAGTTAATGTTTAATTGTTTGATAAATTTTGCATGCCTATCTCTGGCAATCTGAGCAACTACTTTCAAGATAACAGTATAAAATGTACAAACCATTGCTAATTTCCTATCATTTTTCTTGAAATTTTGTACTTTTATTGTTGTTTTAAATTTTTTATTCTCTACAAAATAAAAAATGCAAAAATATTTGAAATGAACTATTTTATAAATAATGGGTATTTTGTCTTTTAATTTGGAAACCATTAAGCTGAAAGGGATCATCTCAGATTAAGATATATGTATTACATTTTAACATTTGCACATTTAGCTTTAATATATATACATATGTATATGGCTTTAACATATATTTATATATGATTAGAGTATATACATATCTAATCTAATCTTAGTTCTCTTCATTATTGAAAGAGATGTTTCTACCACATAAGCTTTTTACTTCATAAGAATACATATATTATTTTATAATTCCCTGAGTATGAATTACTGTGACATCAAAATTTTTAGCAATGTGACCAGGTTACACTTCTAACTGCTATAAAATAGAACTGCTAGTAAAATTTAACTTATGAAAATAATTTTAATCTTCAATATCAATAATATACAATATGTATTTTCTTAGTGTATATGTTTGAGTTTTGTTATTTGATTGTCTCCTTTTATGTACTTGTTTCATGATAGATTATGAGAAATAGTCTCAATTTTTAATAATTTTTTCTTGATTGAGTGTGAGATTTGCACTGGAGTTGCAGAAATAACCTCTGAAGTTAAAAAAAATCTCTAAATTAATAGCATTTAAAGTAGGGGAACAACTACAGAAAGGTACAGAGGAGAACAGAGCAGAAATAATCTCTGAACTAGAGGGAGAAAGGATAATTATAATGAGAAACACCAGTACTACTAAAGAAGACAGTACTGCTAAAAACTTAGAGGAGAATAAAAAATGATGGATTTCCTGATTGAGAAATATAGAAAAGAAATAAATCACATGAAATAGTTTCAAAGAGATATATAAGAAAATAAAAGCTCAATCACAAGCTGGCAGAACGGTATGAATGAAAGTGAAGTTACAGTTTCAGATCTTGAAGACACAGTTGCAGCTAATCAAAAGGAAAGAAAGGATCTCTTAAAAACAGCCAGGATGCAGGAAAAATAATTCAACATCTGCAAGATGATGCAACAATGAACAATGTGAGGTTAATAGGAACCAACGAGAAAGAAGGAGTCAACACGAATGGTATAAAAAGAACATGGGCAGAAGGAATAGCAGAAAACTTCCCGAATGTAAGATGTAAGAGAACATTCGGACATTCATGTAACTGAAGCATATAGAACTCCAAATAACATCACTAGGACTAAAATCACATCCAGACATATTATAGTCAAGATCCCAGAAGTCCAGCAGAAGAACAATGCTAAAAGCTGCTAGAAAAAAGAAACAGATCACATTTAAGGGAAAGCTCATTAGAATAATGGCAGATTTCTCTTCACAAACCATGAAGTCAAGAAGAGCACGGAGCAGAGTATTTCAAGTCCTCCAGGAAAACAATGTCCAGTCCAGACTGATACACACTGCAAAACTTTTAAGCGTGAGGGAGAAGTGAAATACTTCCATAACAATGAACAACTGAAGTATTTCATGACATCAAAGCAAAACTACAAAGTATACTTAAAAAAATTTAGAGGACAAAAATGACCCAAACTCAACATATGAGAACAGAAAGAACCCACCAAACAGGGCAACCAGTTAAACATAGGAGAAAAAGGGGTAAACAGCAGTAAGTAAACTCATGTCAATCATAACTCAATATATTTCAATTATAACTATCAATATAAATGGACTCAATTCTCCAATTAAAAGAAATAGACTGTCAGAGTGGATAAGGTAGCAAAATGCAGCAATATGCTATATACAAGAAACATACTTAAGTCATAAAGAAACTCATAGGCTAAAAGTTAAAGGATGGAAAATATTAATACATGTTCCAGCAACTCAGAAAAGCAGGGGTAGCAATCTTGTTTACAGATAGTCTAAACTTGAAGCCAAATTGGTCAAACGAAATAAAGAAGGCCACCACATACTGGTTAGGTGGCAAATTCAAGATGAAGAGGTAACACATAAATATGTATGCACCCAACAGGAGAGTATCAACTTATATAACACAAATCTTAGTGGACATGAAAAATCTACTATACAATACCACAATATCAAAAGGACACCTTACCATCCTTTTATCCCAAAAATATAGGTCAGGCAGACCAAAAAATCAACAAAGAAGTAGCAGAACTGAACTGGAACCTGCAACAACTGGACTTAGTGGACATACACAGAGTGTTCCATTCAACCACTTCTGAATACAGATATTTTTAAAGCTGCACATGACACATTTTCTACAATATACCACATATTTGTCTATAGGTCATGCTTAAGTACATGCAAGAAAACAGAAATTATCCCACAGTGTAATGAAATTGGAAATAAATGACAAAAAATCCTGCACAAGAACCCCAGAAATACATAGAAATTAAACAATAGGCTTCTCAGAAAAAAAAAGTGAGTTACGATAAAATTAAGCAATATCTACAATTTAATGAAAATTCAAACACAACTTACTGGAATTTATGGGATGCAGTTAAAGCAGTTCTTAGAGGAAAACGTATAACTCTGAATTCACACATTAAGAAGACAGAATGGGAACAAATAAACAATCTAACATAACACCTATACCATCTAGAAACAGAAAAGCAAATGAAATCAAAAGGCCAAAGATGGGAGGAAATTATAAACATTAGAGCAGAAATTAATTCAACTGAGACCAAGAAATCAATGCAAAGAATTAATAAATCAAAGAGCTGGCTCTTTGAAAGATTAAATGAAATAGATAAGCCCCTAGATAACCTCACCAAAAGAGGAAAGAAAGGACTCAAATTCAAGCAATAAGGAATGAAAAGGGTAAAATTACTACAGATCCAGAAGAGATTCAGTGGATCATAAATAACTACTTTGAGAATCTTTTCTTTCTTTCTTTCTTTTTTTTTTTTTTTTTTTTTTTTTTTTTTTTTTTTTTTTTTTTTTTTTTTTTTTTTTTTTTTTGTCTTTTTGAGCCAGGGTCTCACTCTGCAGTTCAGGCTGGCCTTGAGCTCACTTTTGTAGCCCAGGCTGGTCTCGAACTTGCATCAATCCTCCTACCTCAGCCTCTCGAGTGCTGGTATTACAGGCGTGCGCCACCACTCCCGGCTTGAGAATCTTTTCTCTCACAGAATTGAAGACACAGAAGAAAGGGACAGATACCTAGAAAAGTATAAATTACCAAAACTGAATCAAGAAGACATAAGAACTCTCAACAATAACAGCTAATGAAATACAAAGAGTAATAAAAAGCTTACTGACAAAGAAAAGTCCAGGAACTGATGAATTCACCACTGAATTGCAGCCAATATTGCGCAGACTCGGCAATGAAATTGAAAAGGAAGCAATCCTTCCAAAATCATTTCTAGAGGCAAGTATTACACTGAGACCAAAACCAGAGAGAGATGCAACTAAAAAGGTGAACCACAGGCCAATATTTCATGAACATAGATGAAAAAAATTCTCAATAAAATCCTCACCACTAGAATATAACAAATCATCAAGAAGGTTATACATCATGACAAAGTAGGATTCATCCAAGTGATGCAAGAATGGCTCAGTATATGCAAATCTATAAATGTGATAAACTATATCAATAGAGCCAAAGCCAAAAATCACATGATTGTGTCAATTGATGCAGACAAGGCTTCTGACAAAGTCCAACGCTCGTTCATGTGCAAAGTCCTACAGAAAATTGGACTAGAGGGCCTCTACCTCAAGCTGATAAAAGCAATCTATGACAGTCCAACAGCTAATGTAATTCCAAATGGGGAAAACCTGAAGTTTTCACTCTCAAATCTGCTATAAGACAAGGATCTTCTCTACCACTACACCTATTCAATATATAGTTCTGGAATCATTAGCTTCATCCATTAGATGAGAGAAAAATAAAAGGAATAAAAATAGGTAAAGAAGAAGATAAATTATTATTATTTACAGATGACATGATAATTTATTTGGAAGATCCCCAAAACCCTACCAACAAGCTACTAGAATTAATACACAGATTCAGTAGCATACCAGGGTACAAAGTAAACACACAAAAGTCAATGGCACTACTCTATACAGATAACAAACACACTGAGGGAGAAATTAGAGAAACAATACCTTTTAGGTTAGCACCAAAGAAAATGAAATACGTAGGAATTAATTAAACTAAAGAAATCAAAGAGCTTTTCAATGAAATCTAAAGTACTTTGAAAAAGAGGTCCTAGAAGTTTTCACACAATGGAAAGATATTTCCTGCTCCTAGATAGGAAGAACTAACATTGTAAAGATGGCTATACTCCCTAAATTGTTATACAAATTTAATAAAATTTCTATCAAAATACCATCAATACACCTTACAGGCCTGGAGAAGTAATTCCTAAAAAATTATTTGGAACCAAAAAAGACCCAGAATTGCAACAAAGGTAAGGCAAGAGGCATCACAATCCATCACCTAAAATAATACTACAAAGCTACAGTGAAAAATCAGCATGGTATTGGCAAAAAAAATAGCCCTAAGGATCAATGGACTAACTTAGAAGATGCAGAAGCAACTACAAGGACACTCAGCCACTTTATTTTCAATAAAGGGGCTAAACATGTTTATTGGAAGAAAGATAGACTCTTTAATAAATGGTGCTGGAAAAAATGGCTCTCTATATGCCGAAAACTAAAATTTGAGCAGGTCTATCACCATGCATTAAACTAAAGTCAAAATAGATTATAGATCTAAATATTAAAACAGAAATACTAAATCTACTGGAATAGGAAGTGGCAAAATATCTTGAAGACATTGGGGCAGGCAAAGAGTTCATGTACAAAAATCAGAATGTACATTCAACAATTGAAAGAAACAACAGCTGGGACCTTCTGTGTCTAATAAGTTTTTTGACCTCAAAAGAAATTACCAACAGAGTGAAAATACAGCCCCAAATTTAGAAAAAAATTTTAACTAATAAGTATTCAGACAAAGGTCTTCTCTCTAGAATCCATAAAGAACTAAAAATCATTTGGGTCCCATAATTCAAAGATCCAACACAGAAATGGGCATCTGAGATGAACACACATTTCTCAGAGAAAGAATTTCAAGAAGTCTACAAATACATGAAGAAATACTCCACATCGCTAGCCATTTGTGCAATGCAAATTAAAACAGCACTTAGATGCCATCTCACCCCAGAAAGAATAGCTATCATGAAGAAATCAACCAACATCAAATATTCGAAATGTTGTGGAGAAAAAGGAACCCTTCTCCACTGCTGGTGGGAAAGCAGACTGGTGTAACCATTATGGAAAGTAGTTTGGAGTCTCCTTTAAAAACTAGAGGTGGAAATCCCATTCAATCCTGCTATCCCCCTACTGGGAATTTTCCCAGAAGAACTGAAAACATTATACTATAGTGATATCCATGCACCTATTGTTATGGCAGCCCAATTTGTAATAGCTAAATCCTGGAAACAACCAAAATGCCCATCATTTGAAGAATAGTTGAAAAAGATGTGGTATTTTTATACACTGGAATATTCAGCTATAAAGAAAGATAAACTGGAAGGCTTCATATATAGATGGATGTATATTGAGCATATACTCATAAGTGAAATAAACCGGCCCTAAGTTTGTTAATATCGTATAGTCTCCCTAATATAAGAACTCAAAAGACGAAATAAAAATGTGGAGGCATAACACAGCTGAATGGAAATCAAAGACTTGAGGGTTAAACGGCAAAGTGACTGGAAGCAGAAAAGAGAGGAAGCTTAGCAGGAGCAAAACTGCACAATTATATGGACAGGATGAATTACACAATGGTCCCAGGAAACCTCACAAGGTTTTTTACACTGATGATAGCAATATGTAACACTAAAACTATGCTTGGAATGCCTGTCATCCTGGTCTTAGAGATGTGTGCTGCTTCTAATGTAATTTCAGTTCTGTTATAATCTCTCTCAAGTAAATGGTTGGTTTACAAGAAAACAAAAAAGGGTATTAAATGAGAGTAAGAGACTAGGAAAAAGGTCAAAGGATGGATAGGCTAAATTTTGGTACATGCTTATATTTCTAAATGTCTATGTAAAAATGTGTAACTGCTTTTATCACATTCCATAGAGATTTATTAGAATATCAATGATTGATGGGAAATATCGATTCCAAGTTAAGACTAAAGTGTTTAATATTCAGAAAGACAATGATATTAAGCTCAAGCACCTATGTTTTAGAGTAATAGTATAACTAAGCTTCTCTTCTGGAGAGCTAAGTGTATAATTTTACAGAACAAAAATTAGAGAACAAGAAGGGCTACAAGAATAGCCAATATTTTGGCTCTAGCCCTTCAAGGTCAGTGAGGACTCAGAACAGAATCTGTGCTGTAACATCCTATAATTCAGTGGTCTCTCAAATTTTCTGTTCCAAGAGGTTAGCGGACCACTGAGGAAAGGGATGAAGATATATAATGTGCCTAAGGAGAGTCACCTAGAGAGAAAACATTCTCTTCGGCTTTCACAAAGAGCAAACTGCTCAAGCAGTGACCATGACTCATCCAGATGGCTGACACTAACAACAGTTCTACAAAGCACTGTACATGGTTCCAAAGTAAATCTTGAGGGGATTTGACTGACCTTGGGAGATACAAATACTACATGTTTTGCTATATATGCCTTGCCATAACTTTACCATAACCACTCAGCCAAATTGTTTAAATATGATGCATAAAACATAATGGTAGTTTAGTATGCTGACCTGTAAAAGGCTCAAATTAGCAGCTTCCAGCATTGCCAGTTTTGCGAGTAACCCACTGCAATTATGGAACATTTGACTATGTATACTGCTACCTTTTCTTATATGAAAAAAAAGAAATCTATTGTACCAATAACTATTAGAAAATTTATCATGCCTATGCCCTGTACTCTGTCTAACTACAATGAGGACAACAATATGCATTATATCAACTATTGCGTGTGTTTTACTTACATGTTTTAAAACTGTCACATTTTAATTACTTTTTAAAGTTAATAAAAAAAGAAAAATGTTATTGCATCAAACTATTTATTTATTTATTTATTTATTTATTTATTTATTTATTTATTTTGCTATTTGGACAACTGGGTCTTGACTCAGGCCCTTGTACTTGCCAGGCAAGAGCTTATTTTACCAAACTATCTCCTCAGCCCCATCAAACTTTTTAACATAAGTACATATCGTGAAGCATCAGAAATTACTGGAAAATCTCTCAGGGTATTTCAATTGATCTTGAGAAGCTGTTACCCATAATAATGGAAGTAGGCACACAGAGAGTGATAGGTTCTTACCATGGAATATTAAGCAACAAATAAACTGCCCAATGTAGTTGCATAAAATAAAACTCATGATCATAATCAAACAAAAGGAAGAAAACACTCATATGACCCTAATTTATGTAATATTTAATGTGGGCAAAACAAAACTCTTTTTTCCATTATTCAGAAAAGCTAATAACATTCAAGTAAACATCAGCACATAATTCAACACTGTACTAATTCTAGAAATAATAAGAGTGAGATTATCAGATGGAACAATCAGGTGATGGGAATCTTTGTGGGTATCTAATTATACATACGTTATAGACACACTCATAATGTACTCCTTTTAAGATTCTTTTCAGTAGAATGATTTTAAAGTTATAAAGCTGTATATACATCATTTTCTCAGCAATATTAGAAATGTTGTAAGTGAAATACTGATAGAAAAAGGATTAATAAAAATAAGTTTCAAGAGACAATTTATTCCTTTCCAAAGAATTAGGATAATCTCACGTTTTTGCATTTTAGTGGGAAAAATAAACGAAACTATGGATTGTGCATAGAAGGAGGTATTTCAGAACTAACAGGGTGAAAAGATAGACACATTTTTCATAACAGCAAAAAAATGAAAATATGAATAGCCTAATATCTTAGTAATCCACTTGGGAAGAGTCCACTCCTCACTCAGCAAAATATATATACTTTTAGAGCTCTCCTGGCACCATTTAAAACTTTGGTGGGCTCTGGACAGCGTGTAGGACTCTGATAAGCTCTGACCTCCCTTCGCCCCTACTGAACAGAGGTGAATCTTCTGCTGGTGCCAGCCTAAAATTTTTAGAACATAGGAGGATTCTGAGTCACCTATGGGTCACAGAGTAGCTGTGATCTATGCGTCTAGTGCAAGCAGGCGCAGAGCTTTCCAGGAACCGTTTAAGAACTTTGTCAGACTCTGGGTGGCCTGTGGAACTCTGTCTGGGTGATCTTCAAAATGGGATGCTCAAAAATTTCAAAAAGCACAAGTAAAAGAATCTTAATGCCCAATCTAGCTCTGCATTTCATGCCTCATAATTAAGCTTTGTAACTGGATAATCAAGGACAAGTTAAAGCAAGACCTGTATAACAAAACATTCATCTTTTGTATCTTCCAAGGTCAAATTCCCTCAGGATTAACTTTGGAACTATGTACAGTACTTTGTAGAACTATTCTCAGTGTCAGCCTTTGGGATGAGTGACGGCCATTGCTTGACCATTTTGCTTTCTGTGAAAGCCTAAGAGAATGTTTTTCTCTGGGTGACTCTCATTAGACACACTATAGTTCATTTATCTCTTTCCTCTGAGGTCCCATAATCTCCTTGACCAGAAAATTTGGAATACCTCTGAGTTACAGGATATTACACCATAGGTTCTCTTATATCCTGAGTCCTTACTGGCTTGGTGGGATGAGCTGTAGGAGGCTTGGATCAGTAGTCTCCAATGTTGCCAGTTTCACTGGTGGACCACTGCAATTGTGGAACACTGAACTGTGTAGGCATCTGCTTCCTGTTAGTTCAAAGAGAATTTTTTTTTGTTTCCTTACCAATATCAATTGGAAGGTGTGTCATGCCCATACCCTGTGCTCTGTATAACTATTGTGAGGACAATATGCAGTATGTCAACTGTTAAAATAATTAATGTTTATAGAAAGTGTTAATGTTTAATTGTTTTAATCAATCTTATATACCTATATCTATTAATCTAAACTGATTCGATGATGAAAATATGTAATATAACCATTGTTAAATTTTTCTGGTTTTGAAATTCTGTACTATATGTACTCTTACTTGTAACTGTCCTCATCCAGAATAAATCCAGGAGACAAAGACATGCTACAATGTGAAGATTGCATGCTCAAAATGTCTGAAATGACAGCAACTGCAGGAAGAAACAAGTCCATCAGGCTATAGAAGAAATAAAATCATAAATAATTTCTCAGGTCACAAAAGAAATGTCAACAATTGTGAAAGTGTTGATTAATGCCACTAAAGAAGACATAGAAAAATAGAGAATAGAAAAATGATGGAAACACTGATTTAAAGGAAAGAATCAGAATATATGAAACAGATATCCAGGAAATCAAGAGTTCCACTGAAAGCTGGCAAAACTACTTCAATGAAACCAAAGGTAGACAGTCACACCTCAAATATAGCGGAGCAGCTAATAAACATGAAATAAAAGATCTCTTAAAAACAAAGAACTAGAAATAACAATACAGTACCTACAAAATGATGCAAAGAAAAATAATAAAATAACAATTGGTGCCAATGAAGCAGCTGTAGGCACAAATGACATGAAAAGACTATTTGCAGAAGTACTAGTAGAAAATTTTCCAAGCATGAGAAAAGAAACTACCATGCAGATAAATAAGACATAGAACTCCACACAGCCATAATCACAATAAATCTACACCTAGACACATACTAGTCAAAATCTCAGAAATTCACCAAAAGAATGGAACATTAAAAGTTGCTAGAGAGACTTGCTGATTCTGATGGGCTTTCCACATCAGAATCACAGCACATTGCTCAGCATAAGCATTAAATCAAGAAGAGCTTGGAGTGAAATATTTCAGGTGTTGAAGGAAAATATCTTCCAACCCAGATTAAAATACCCCCCAAAACTATCAAATTCATTGGTGAAGTAAAATGCTTCCATGACAAAGAACAATTGAAAACATTCATAACCATCAAATCAACCCTATGAAAAGTAATGACAGATACTCTAGAAAGAGGCTGAAATGATTACAGCTTCAAGAACAACAGAAAGGAGCCATCAAATAGAACCAGTAGATAAAAAGAGTGGAAAAGTACAAAAACCATTCCAGAAAAATAACATACCAAAGTTAAGTCGATACATGTTTGTTATAGCCATCAATGTAAATGCCCTCAGCTCACCAATTAAAATAAACAGACTAGCAGAGTAGATTAAAAAACAAAATCCAACAATATACTATATAGGAGAAATACATGTAAATCCCTGGAAAGAAAATTCACGGACTAAAGGTCAAAGGATGGAAAATAATCCTACACATCACGGGGGTGGGGGGGGCGGGGCGGGGAAGCAGAGGTAGCTATCCTCGTTGCTGACAATATCAACTTGAAACCAAAAATCATCCAAAGATAAAGAAGTTCATACATACTTGTTAAGGAAAAACTGAAAGAGGAAGAGGCAACAATTATAAATATGTAGGCACTCAATGTAGGAGCACACTCCTACCTATGACAAATTGAATGAGCAATAATACAATAGTAATCGAGGACTTTAATACTGCCACACAGAGATAGATCAACTGGGCAAAACATCAGCAAAGAAATAAGATAACTAAACCAAACTTGTGAAGAAATAGACTTGGCAGAGCTCTACAAAGTGTTTTACCAAATAACAACAGAATAAACATTTTTTTAGCTGTAAATGGGAAAGTCTCCGAAATAGACCTTCTACTAACACCGAGAGCACTATTAAATAAATACAAAGCAACTGAAATTATCCCATGCATACTATCTGACTGCAATGTAGTAAAACTGGAAATTAATGACAAAACAAACTGCAAAAACACCATTAACACTTGTAAATTAAGTAACAAGCTCCTAAACAACCAGTGGGTCATAGATGAAATTAAGAAAGAAATTTTTTTAGAAAATGTTTATAGTCTAATGGAAAAGCAGATAAAATTTACTGAAACCTGTGGGATGCATTGAAAGCTTTCCTAAGAAAAATTTCTAGTGGTGAATTGGCCCATTAGGAAAACAGATCAAGCACAAATAAATGATCTTGCTAGGGGAACATCTCAGTAGCATGAGCGCCTGTCTGGCAAGTGCAAAGTCTTGAGTTTGATCTCCAGAACCACACACACACACACACACACACACACAAACACACACATACACACAAAGATCTTATGCTGCACCTCAGGTTGCTACAAAAAGAAGAGCAAGGGAAGCCTTAAACCCAAAGCAGGCAGGAAATTATAAACATTACGGCTGAAATTAATGGACTGGAATAAAGAAAACCATACAAAGAATAAATGAATGAAACAGTTGGGTCCTTGAAATAATAAATAAAATTGATAAGCCCCTACAAAACCAAATCAAAAAAACGAAAGATAAAAACCATAAATTCATACAATAAAGATTACAAAACATAAAATCACAACAAATGCTTGAGAAATTCTGAAGATCGTCTATACCTACTTTCAAAGTCTTTACTCTCACAGGATGTAAAACATAGAGGAAATGGATGGCTTCCTAGGTATATATGAAATGCTAAATCTAAATTAAAAAAACTCTGAATAATCCAATCATGAGATACAAAATTGAAAATGCAATAAAAACCTACCAACAAAGAAAAGCCTAGGTCTGAGTGGATTCACAGCAGAATTCTACAAGAAATTTAAATATTTAATGACAAATTTTCTTATATTCTTCAAAGAAATCAATAGATAAGTGATTCTATCAAACTCATTTATGGAAGTATTATTCTGATACCAAAACTAGAGAAAGATACAACTAAAAAAGAAAACTACAGGTCAATTTCTCTAAAGAATATAGATGCAAAAATGCTCAATAAAATTCTAACAAGCAGAAAGCAACAAATCATCAAGAAGATCGTTGATCATAATCAAGTGGCATTCATTCCAGGAATGGAAGGATGGTTCAACATATTCAAATCCATAAAGCTAATACACCACATCAATAGAACCAACAACAAAAACCACATGATCATCTGAATAGATGTAGAAAAAGCTTATAATAATGTCCAAAAGTTATTCATGATAAAAGTATTACAGAGAATCAGAATAGAGGGCATATATTTAAACCTGATAAAAGCTATCTATGAGAAACCAATGGTCAACATCATACAGAAAGGGCAAAACAGAAAGCCATTACTTTAAAATCAGCAGCAAGAGAAGGATGTCTTTCTTTCCAATCCTATTCAATATAGTTATGGAAATATTAGCCAGAGCAACTATACAAAGAGAAATAAAAGAAATAAGGAATGGAAAAGTAAAAGTGAAGTTATCATTATTTGCAGATGACATGATACTCTACAAAGAGTACCCCAAAAACTCCACCAAATGTCTTGCAAATTTAATTACCAAATTCAGCAAAGTAGCAGGATACAAACTTAACATCCAAAAGTCAGTAGCATTTTTGTGCACAAACAAGGAACACACTGAGAGAGAAAGTTTGAAAACCTCACCTTTCGCAGTAACATTAAAAAAATGAAATACTTAGGAATCAGTTTCACAAAGGACATAAAAGATTTATATGGTTAAAATTATAGTACTCTGAGAAAAGAGAATGAAGATCTGAGCAAATGAAAAAACATTCCATGCTCCTGGATAGGATGATACAACATTGTGGAAAAGGCCATACTCAAAAAATTAAAAAAAAAATAAATAAATAAATACATAAATAAATAAATTATATATATATATATATATATATATATATATACATATATAATTTTTAATGCAATCCCAAGTAAAATACCAGTAATATACCTCACAGAGCCAGAGAAAGCTTTCCTCCAATTAATTTTGATTCAGAAGAGACCCAGAATATGAAAATCAATCCTGGGAAAGAACAGAAAGTCAGGGAGCATTACAATCCTTGACCTAAAATTATACTATTACACTACTATAATAAAATCAACATGGTACTGGCATAGAGACAGACCTGAAGATCAATAGAACAGATGTGAAAATGCACACATAACTGCAAACAGATTCAGTTACCTTATCTTTGGTCAAGGGGCCAAATATAGTTACTGAAGGAAGCATAGTCGCTTTAAGAAACGGTTCTGGGAAAACTGGCTTTCCACATGCTGAAGGCTAAAACTAGACCCATATCTATCACCTTGCACAAAGATACAGTCAACCTGAATCAACAATTTAAATATTAAAGTAGAAATACTAAATCTTGTGGAGGATAATATAGGCAGAAATCTAAAAGACGTACGGATAGGTAGAGTGTTCATGAATGAAGATGAAATTGCACAGGAAATATCTTAATAATGAATCAGTGCCTGGATACTCATCTTTTACAAAAGGTTCTGCAATCTTTTGAAATGTCCAGCAGAGTGAAAAGAAGATCCACAAACTGGGAAAAACTGATAGCCAGCTATACCTCTGAAAAGGCCTTCTACATAAATATTTTTTTTTTAAATTCAGGCCCCCAAATTCAAAGACCTAATCCAGAAATGAGCATCTGAGATGCATATACACATTGCAGAGGAAGCAACAGACATGACAAGCAAATGGAGGAAAGCGTTGCTCATTCAAGACATGACAATTTAAATAACACTGAGATTCCATCTCACCACAGAAAGAATGGCTAACATCAAGAAGTCAGCCAATAACAAATTCTTCGGAGGCTGTGGAGGAAAAGGATTCTTTCTGCACTTCCGTGCAAGTGCAGACTGATGCAACCACTATGGAGATCAGTATGAATGTTCTTTGAAAAGCTAGGATTGGAAGGCCCATTCAAGCCAGTTATTCTCCTGGATGTTTTTCCAGAAGAACTCAAAACCTCATGCCACAGTGATGTATGTGCACCTATCTTTATAGCAGTACAATTTGTCATAGTTAAATCTTGGAAACAACACAGATGACCATCAACTGAACAATGGATAAGGAAGATATGGCAGTTTTACACAATTGAGTACGACTCAGCTATGAAATAAGATAAATCTGAGTCTTTTGTTGGTAAACGGACACAACTAGAGAACACACTGTTATGTGAAATAAAACAGATCCACATGTGCAAACATTGTAGTCTCCTTAGCGTGAGAACCAGAAAGAGAAAAATGGAATCTGAAGTGTACAGTAGCTACTGAAAAAGGGAATGAACTTATTAAAAAAGAGTTGCTAAGCTGAGGCACAGGACAGCACAGGGAGTAGGGTAAAGAGATTTATTTATGTTTGTAAGCAGGATGGTTTGGACATTGTTTGGTTTGTGAAAAGTAATCGATAATTAATTTTTTTTCCTTTTACCAATTGTTCATATTTTTTCTCTAAATTTCTTATACATTTCTTTCTTCTTCAATTTTGTAAAATTGTACCTTTGTTGCAATGGGTTAACTGATTCCTGGAGAGCCCAGGCTTTAGTTCCCTCCACCAGGAAACAATCAGACAAACCATGCTGCGACCATGGCTGCTTCTAGGAAATGTTGCACACACCTTCAGTGTGAGATGGCTGTTATGACCAATGTGCACGCGATCAGTGTTCTGTTGGCTCTACAGCCTGAACTTCTGAAAAAATGCAACAGTGAAAAAATATGTATTTTTATGGATGTTTAATTTTTTATTTTTTAAAAAGGAACAAATTTGAATTAAAAGAGAAACAATAAAAGTTGTACAGAATTTCACTTAACAGAGTAATATGAATTTAACAGTATTGTTGTAACACTGTAATAGTTCGGCCAGTTATTTGTATTACCATATACATACCACAGTATGGAAAAATTTTCTCTGTGGATAAAATGAACTCATGGTCTACCTTGAGGTGAAAAGAGATAGAAAAGAAAATTAAGGTTTTGAAGAGTGTTGTAAAATGAAGTTTTCCATTGCCTAGTTTTCCTATTAAATGCTCTATTGATCATTGTGCCTGACTTCTGAAGCAGGTAAAGGAGTTAAAACCTCCTTTCCTAAAGTTCCTTTGAATGGACTAATGCTTTTGATGTGAAAGAAAACTATTTAGCTGCTGTCTTACAAAAATAAATTAGTAATAATAAAAATTAAGCTTGCACATTAATTAGGCACCTGGACAAATAGGAAAACTTGGTAAAAGGCATGAGCTTTTGGACTCATATTTTTTATGTCTGTACCAGAACACAGGTGATTCAGACAATCTTTACTGAAAATAATGTGATAAACATTAGCTATGAATTAGAGATCCACTATGGAGCAAGTCTGTGACACATTGTTTCTACTGTTTCAACTAATCTATAAAGCTCTATTTTGTCATGATTCAGAGAAAGCTTGCGTGAGATAAGCCATCAATAGCAATGTTTAATGAGCTTGCTACGTCTGTGCTGACTTTTTTTTTTTTTCCTGAAAATTCCAATTTATAGCATCGCAATAAGAACTACTTCACGGCTATCTAAAGTCAGAAACAATTCCTTATTTTATGTGGGTATTTTTTTTTGTAAGACCAACTTTTAATGCATAGAGCAATAATAAGAAACGTTTATTCAATTAATCACCATGCACGAATGTGTAACAATATTATACAGGTAGTGCTACAGTGTAATCTCCTCATTCCTTATGTGCCAGAGACTATGTACCAGAGGTGACTAACCGATCCATAGCCATGCCTCAGATTTAGAAGTCTACCTCATGCACCAGCCTACAAATTGAATTTCTTTAAATAATCTGAAAATTAAGTTACTCTAAGTTTTATTCATTGGAATACCATTACTTGGCACTCTATATCAAAAAAAAAAAACTCGTCTGATTTTTTTTTTCCTTTCTCCAGCCTTGAGTTATTCAGACATGAGCATCTCATCAAAGGCACTAGGGACACTGCAAGCAAAGTTTCCTCTGACCAACTCCTTACTCTCTTAGCAGTGGGTCAAATTTTAAATACCCAAGGCAAGAAATCTTGGTGGCATAAGAGGAGTTGCACCTGCACACTAAAAATGGTGCTTGTGACTTTATCAATGAAAATCTTGAAATATTGGCCCAGCAGGATGGCTCATTGATCTAAAGAGCCTGTTTAGGAAAACTTGGGCAGGTGCAGGGACCGCGGTTCGATCCCTGGCAACGCATGCTGCGCCAGCCCTGCCCTCAGGGCAGGCTGAGCTGGCCATAAAATAAATAAACAAACAAACAAACAAACAAAAGTTCTGAAACAAGATAAAAATAAAAAAGAGAAAATCTTGAAATATTTATTGATAGATTAGCATTAAATGCATTAATTTTCAAAGTTGTCCACATCAAGATATTAAGCTTTTGTTGTTACTAGTATTACTATTGTCCATATTTCTTCCAAAAATATTCTAATCATTTATTTCTAAGTGTGTTAAAATTCAGAGTTCCTCTTTAATGCTACACATATTTTACAAAACAGATTATTATTTCTCCCCTATTAACTATTAGATTTGATTGTTAACATGTTGGGGTATCTTTTTTAAAAAATAGACATTTAAAAATACTGAGAAGCGGGGAGACAGCCCGGTGATGTAAGCACCTGCCTGGTACATGCAAAGACCTGGGTTTGATGCTGGGCTCCACATACCCTGCTGTTGGTATTACAGGTGTGACAGTGCCTATCTATCATCCCAGCACTGGAGAGGCTGAGACAGGAGGATCACAAGTCTAATCTTCCTAACAAAACCCCATATCTAATAATTAATTTAAAAGACTTTAAAAGTGAGATTATTCTAGAAATATGTGCATACTTTGTTTTCTGAATATCTATATATCGAAAAATAGATTTTTATTGTCTTGAATGGTGTCATAGCTTAGTAACAGGTTTTTAAATTTCCTCCCATAGCCCAAATTTCCATAATAGCAGTGGGTTATCCTCAGAACTGGCAATGTCAGCCCAGCATGCTAATATGGCTTTCCTTTTAAGTCTTGAGGCTATTCTTTTCTGCTGGATGGTTAAGGCCAAATTAAAGAAAGTTCTATATAACAAAACATATAACTTTTGTATCTGAAAAGGCATATCAAATTCTGTGAGTTAACCTTCAAACCATGTAGTGTTTTGTAGATGTTTTGTCAGTGTCAGCTGTCGGGATGAGTCGCGGCCATTGCTTGACCAGTTTGCTGTCTGTGAAAGCCTGAGAGAATGTTTTTTCTCCAGGTGACTCTCATTAGGCACACTATACATCTTCAGCCCCTTTCCTCTGTGACCCCATAATCTCCTGGAACAGAAAATTTGGAACACCACTGAGTTATAGGATGTTATAGTGCAGGTTCTTTTATGTCCTGAGTCCTCACTGACCTTGAAGGGCTAGGGCCAAAGCATTGGCTATCCTTGTAGTCCTTCTTTTTCTCTAACTTTTTTGGTCTGCAAACTTAAGTTCTTAACCCTCCAGAAGAGAAATTTAGTGATACTATTCCTCTATCACATAAGTACTTGAGCTAAACATCAATGTCTCTGTGAATATTAAATGTCTTAAACTTGACATATAACCAATATTTTCCATCAATCAGTGATAGTCTAATAACTCCCTGCAGAATTTGATTTTAAAAAACTGTTATACGTTTTTACACAGAAATTTAGAAATCTAAGCATATACTAAATTGTAGCAGGTCAGTCCTACGGCATTTATCCTTGTCTAGTATTCTCTTTATTCTTTTTTCTTTTCTTTTAGAACAAACATTTACTTGAGAGACAGTGTAGCAATAATTGAAATTACATTAGAAGAAGCACACATTTAAAAGGCCAGAATGACAAGCATTCCAAGCATGGAATATGTATACAACTACTTTGTGTTAGTTCAATGATAAGAAGTATTTGTACCAATAGTGTTTAGAAAAGTTATCATGTCTGCATCTTGTGCTCAGAATAACTACTGTGAAGACAACAATGTGCATTATATTAATAATAAATAAATAAGTAAATAAATTTCCTGCCATGTCATTCAGTGTCTCAATTATGATTGATTTTTTATATCCAGGGCTATGCATAAAACATTTGCTGATATTATAAATCTCCTTCCTGAATGCATTTTGTTCTATCTGTTGGAAAGCATTGCTGAGCCTGGTGGTACACATACCTATAATCTCCACTCTTGGGATGATGAAGCAGGAGAATCTCTGCAAATTGAAGACCAATCTGAGATACATAGTAAGTTTAAGATAAACTTGGGCTAGATAGTAAGACCCTATCTCAGAAAGAAAAGGAAAGGAAAGGAAAGAAAAGGAAAGAAAAAAAGAAAAGAAAAGAAAAGAACTTTTCTGTGTCTATAGAGATGTCCACAAGGTTTTTGTATTTGGCTCTGCTAAAATGGTGTATAACATTTATTGGTTTGTGTGACTTCTATCTACAGCATATAAATATATTTTTTTTAAAAAATCAGACTCTTCAAGTTGAAAATGCCAATAAAAATGTGCATCTAAGAGATCAATATACACTTCTCAGCTGAAGAAATACAAATGGCAAATAAATACATGAAAAAAAAACATTCATTATCATTTGTCATTCAAGAAGTGCAAATTAAGACAATACTGAAATTCCATCTGACCTCAGAAAGAATGGCTGCTGTCACAAGATCAACAATAACAAATGCTGACAAGAGTAGCAGCATAGACTGGTGCAATCACTGTGGAAAGCCGTGGGCAGATTTCTCAGAAAACTGGGATGGGTGGTTCCATTCAATCCAGCTATTCCCTTTCTGGGTATGTTCCCAGAAGAATTAAAACATCATACCGCAGTGGTACGTATGAACCTGTGTTTATAGCAGCCCTATTTTTCAATGCAACCCACGTGTGCAAAAACAGAGGTGATGTTTGTATATATTGGAGTACTACTCAGCTATTAATGAAGGATGAACTTGAGGCTTTTGTAGGTAGATAGATGCAACTACAGAGCATACTAATAAGTGAAATAAACCAGACTTCCATATGTAACATCATCTTGTCTCCCTAGTGTAAGAAACAGAGAGTAAACAAGATCCAACAAACACAACAGGTGTTATAAAAGGGAAGGGACTACTCAGAGGGACAGAACAACAGGGATAGGGAAGGAAAAATAGATACATTACAAGAGATTTGAGACAGCTGTGCTACTCATTTCTATTATTTCATTAAAAGTAATGGGTTTTGCTCATTTTGAGCAATTTTTCTTGCCTATATTTTATAATCTGAGCAACTATTTAGAAAATAACAATACATATTATAATAATCATCATTAATTTCTATTATCTTGTTTTCAAAATTCTGTATCATTGCCTTTATATTTTCTCTTTAAACTGAAAAAGAAGCACTGACATTTTTGTTTTCTGAATTGTCTAATTTAAGTATTTTGCAAGGGTGTCTCTGTAGACAGCTTATGTATATTGTGCATTATGTGAGAGAACTATATAAATACATTAAATTAATTCTCCAGAAATATTTCATTCAGTGGACATAGTCATTCACATTTTTAGATGAAAAATTTTATGTCAATAGATGAATAGGTAAAAAAGTGGGTGTTTATATACAGTGGAATTGTGCTTGTCCATAAAAAAATGCAATGGAGTCTCTTGTTGATAAATGGATGCACCTTGAAAGTTAGGTAAAGCAAATCAGACACAAAGGCTGACTATCACATGGTTCTTCTAAAAGGAGAAGTCAAATGTAAAATTAGTTTAAAGAGAAAAATGAAAGATAAGACATAAGAAATAAGACAGTGCATTTTATGGAGACAAGAAGGAGACATGGGGATGGAGGGAGACAGGAGAAGGTGAGGAAGAGGCATGATCAAGGCATACGTACACCCAATTCCTTGAGGTGAATGCAAATGCTTTTTACTACAAGTACACACTAATAAAAAGACACTGAGCTTGTTAAGCAACAAGAAACAGTGACTGAGAAGTGAAAAAATTGTCAAAGTTTACAAGTCATCAAGTCAATTGTTGGAACAAATCTTCAAAATACATATAAAAAGGTAGAGTGTGCTTTTCTACAACACCTGTTTTCAATTTTTTTCCCATTTACTTCATAAAAAGCTTGTGTTCTTTACTTGCTGACTTCTCATTAAGATGATGCCTCTGCTCTCTGGTTCTGCATGCTGGCCTCTCATAGGTAGAGGTGGGCTGGCAAGCAGGAGAACGTGAGGAATTATTTGTTATACTGTTTGGCTTGAATCATTGACAGCGGGATTAACATTTGCAGGAATTAAAGGGCCCATAGTCAGGAACAAAAAGAAAGGAACATTTATTAGTAAAATGATATCCCCTCCCAACTCTGCCAGCATTTGCAAAAAAGTATAGGACTATGAGAATGATGGAGCCAAAAGGCTTCTCTCAATTGTATAATCAGCAGTCTACCCATCCTGAGACATTCTAAATCTTTGTCTCATCAAAATGCCTGTAAATTTTACCACAGGTATGGTTGCTTCTTTGTGCATTTATCTTCTCCCTCAAGAAATCCCAGTGTGACACTACCTAGGGCTCTTCCTTGTTTTCCCAGTTTCTTGTCATATTTCTGGGTTCCAGCAAGATGTGGAAGTGTGGGCTTGACTGAAGTCTATGAATTTCCTCAGGAATTCCTCATTAGTCATCAGTCTTCATCTAATTAGGATATAACAGCTTTGGAATCTTTCAATATGTGTAACTTTTTGTAACTTATTATGTGATCACATTTTATTTTTACTGTGTGCTAGCTATAAAAACTAAGCCCCAAGCATTGTACTATACTTCTAGAATGTAATAAAGTTTTCACATTAAAATAAAGCCAATCATTTCATAAAACTTTACTGCAAATGGTGGCTATATGAATACAAGGCAATGGAAAATGTATAGTCTCAACATATTCTATGATTGTAGGTACATAATATTTCCACATAATTGTGAAAAGTGTGTTTATATTTTCTTTTGCATCCTATTTCTCAAGAGTTTCTTTTATTCCCTGAGCTAATTTTCAGTAGAATCAGCAAATAAAAGATCCTTTTCTACAGGGCTCACTGTGCAGGGAAACTCTAAGGCTTGATTGAAGTTGCGGTACCTTCCAGATAATTCTACAACATGGTATTTTGACATATTTTAGAGAAGAAACTATTGTTTCCTCAAGATGAGCTATAAGTTGTCCTACATTTGTCTCCTACTAAAGATTGGCTTTACATTTTTTCTTGAAGTTTTGTATTCGTATCTTCATTATCAAGAATCATTGCCCTTCAGATTTAAGGCCAGTGATTCAGAAGGGTTGATACTTGGTAAGTGAATAATCATTAAGGTTTTTGTCAGTACTTCATAGCATTTGGCTCCATTATATTAGTAATGTAAACAATGTTCCAAACCAAATACATGTGACCAGCACAGAAAAGTAGTTTTAATATGAAAGAAATCATATGGATTCACTATTTGTCTACATTTGGTTCTTCCAGTATTTTAGCTTCATATTTCTCATGGGGATCAGAAAAGTTTTCACTCAATATATTGAGCTTACTTTCATATCTTTTTCCTTCTGATGCTCTCTTTTTGTTGACCATTTACTTAACACTCTACCAAATCAAAAGGACTTATTCTATTCAACAAAGATTTAATGAGTACTTTTTGGTTTAAAAAAGAAAATAAATATCTTCCCATCATTAGGACAAAATAATTATTCAAAACTGGAAAATGATAATTTCAAACAGAGATAAATGAGTTTGCACTTGCATAAGTATTATACTATGGGGACTGGGGAGATAGCTTAACAGTCTAAGCCCCTCCCTCAAAACTGTAAGGGACTGGGTTTTATCCCTTGTTCCACATGCCAGTCTGGGACCAGAACACTGGGCACCTTGTGCTGTAAGCTGAAACTGGGCACCGTGGCTTATGTCTGTAATACCAGTTCTCTGGAGACTGAGAGAGGAGGATCACTACAAGCCTGAGCTGTGTATGGAGACTGTACCAAATAAATAAATAAACAAACAAGCAAATAAATACATTTGAAAAATTAAAGAGTAAATATATCATGAATGAATGTACTTTCATGTTTATGTTTATGTAACATATAAATACAAGCTCAATGTATGATACACATTGTTACATCTAACAGTTATAATAGTGATTATTATACATATTGTATATACATAAATATAGAAGGGTTTGTCTATAAATCTCGATATTTTAACTTGAGTTGACTAAGAAATGCCTAGTGGGCAAGTAAAGCAGTTCTGAGTATATTTGGAGTGACTGACACATAAAGCTGCTAACTGTGGAAAGATCGATTTCAGTTATGCATGGGGGACTACCAATGGGCTTGTAGGCTGGAGAGAATAAACAGCATTGGGTTCTCTAAAAAAGTGAGAGCATTAATATAATTTCAACATTGTAGAACATAATAATGTAGAATAGAATGATTCCATGCTCCTACTTTTTGGTACATATTCAAAGGTTTGAAATCAGTAGCTCAAAGTAATATCTACAGAAGCAAGATAGCTCAGCAGACTAAATGCCTGCCTAGGCAAGGATGAACCAGGGTTGGATTCCTGGCCACACATCCCACACCAGCCCTGCTCCCTGGGCACACTGAAGCTGTCACCGAGACCAGACATGGTGGTGTGTACCTATAATCCCAGCATTGAAGAGGCTGAAAAAAGGAGGATCACTAGGAATCTAAGCTGCACAGTGAGACCTATACAAAATACATAAATTAAAAACAAAAACAAAGTAATATCTCTATTCACATATCTATTGAAATATTACTGAAAGTAATCAGGATGTGGAAAGAAGTTAAATATCCAAAGATTAAAAATAATGTATTATATAGTGGAATATTATGTTATTTTAAAACATAAGCAATTCCTGTCATATGCTATCACATGATTAAACTATAGGCATGGAAGTCAAATTGAACTACTATACCAAAAAACAAAAGAAAACAAATCAAATAACTACCACCACCACAAAGAAAAAGCCAAACAAGCTCAAAGTAGCTTAAAGATTCAAGTGTAAGACTTGAGCTTAGAAATATGTTAGAAGAAATCATGGGTGAAAAATAAGTATTGAAATTCTGTTATAATTGGTTTCTCTGTAAATGGATGATAAATAAATCACCTAACTTGGAATCCAAAACATACAGACTCTTAACATAACAGTGGGAACACGAATATTTATAAAAATGAAAAATATATATAAAAATATAAAGATAATTTGCATATGTGCTTGACTGATATTTTGTATTCTAATATTTATACTTTTGTTCTTCCCTGGCAGAGTTCTCTTTCTTAATTTCTCTCAATCCCTTTCTTCAAAATTAAATTTAAGGGGCTAGGGAGATAGCTCCCAGGCACAAGTGTCTGCCTGGCAAGTGCAAGGTCATGAGTTTGAACCCTAGTCCCGCAAAAAAAAAAAAAAAAAAAAAAAGTAAATTTAAATATGTGCTTCTGTTACATTGTTAAGCTAACTTCAAAATCTTAAAGTTCTGATTAACTCTTTTATTAATCTAGGATTTACTTGTTCCTTTTCTTTCTGTGGTGATGTGTTGGCATCAAAGAGTATCTTGAGAACGGTCTACTTTGCACCTTATTGCCATTATGGTCCTTCCTACAACACGCTACTTCAAATAAGTACACAACCAATGCAGATATCTGATATTCTGATAATATTCTTAGGTCATCTATGACCAGTTTCCTTTCCTGTGAAAATATAGTAGCTGCAACAGAGTGGAGCTCTTTCTAACACATACGAATTGTGTCTATGTAGGCTTAAGTGGCTTCCTGTTTTTCCAGAGAACCACTTGTTTTGTCCACTGGCATTGTAACAGTGTGATTCAATTTTGAGTAAAAGTAACACCTCTGTTAGAATCTATGTTCAAAAAATTCACTGTGTATAAATAGAAGAGCATAGGTTCGTTTTTATTTTGAGAAAATGTTAAATATTTGACTCTATAGCAAAAGCTCAATAGCTCCCAACATTCGTGTACTGTGTTGTAGAAATAGTATCCAAATGACAAGGTGATTACAAGGCTTGGGTCAAGTGTCTAGCATTTGTGTTTTTATAATATAATTAGTACCCTACAAAAGGCAATTACTTATATTCATTGTATAGTTTTAAAACGAGGATATAGAGCTTTCAGCAGAAAAAAAAAATAAGGATAAGTCAACAGACAATACAAGTGAATAGAGAAAAAGAACTATCTATGAACTAATTGCATGATATTTATTACCTGGGACAAAAAGGAAAGATAAGGGATACTTGAGAGGTACCTGGCATCATGTACCTTACCATAATATAAGGGCTTTTATCCTTAGATATTGATCAAGTAGATTACCTATTATCTATTATGTATTCTTTCACACTTAATATAATGTGAACTTCTTGTTTGAGCAGTAATGTGCGGAAGAGTCATTCATACCACAGGATCCTTATCATAAGATCAAGAAAGCTGAACGTTTAGAAAACTCAAATAATTAATATGATAGCATGTGTGAAACTATTATTTTTATTCATGTTCTTGCTTGAGTATTTTAGGTTATTTTCATACCTCATTATTATTTCATCCCTTATGATGAAGTACTTGAGTTTATGTAAAATCTATTCCTGTTTTTGTAAGTACCCGACATGTTATTTTCCTCTGCAACTCTTTCACATCAAGCATTCCTAGAAATTGCTGTTATTGCACACTAAACTTTTATATCTCAGAATTACACCTTCAAATCTAAATTAGAGGGCTTTATTTCTCTTTTCTGGAATGGTAGCCAAGTGAGAGCGTCCACTGGAAAATCATAGCTATTTCTCAATAAAGGAGTCACGCACTGTGAAACCTTTGGCTTCAGGGTAGCTGTAAACACAGCAACTCCTCCCCTTGTCCTCCTTAAAGGCTTCATGGTTCTCAGCAAAGAAAACCACAAGTTATAAACTTTCTTTGCTTCCTAACTTTCCATTTAAGATACTTCAAAAGTGTGCTCGTTAAATACAGCCCTTTTTGAAATTTTAGTGTGCTATTTTCTGAAAAATTTTATATTGCGTTGTCTAAATCAGTATAACTTATGATGTAGTGGAGTCTGTTGAATCTCTTGTGCTGTTATATAAACAAAATAGACAAATAGATTTGGTAGTCTGCTACAGGAATGGTAAAGATTTAATAGGAAAGGTAACAAGAAAGGTTTTGTTTTTTTACTTTTATTATCATTTTACTTCTAGTCTTAGCATTTGGAGTATTAAAAGCTACTAACCTCAAAACCCTAGAACTTTAAGGACTCAGATTCCCTCACTTGTAGCTTAGAAGATACTTTCTATTCTCCACTGAAATCTTAGGTGACTTCTTCATTTGCTTTTATTTTTAAATTGGGAATCAAAGCAATCAGTAGTTTTACTAGGAATAACAGCAGCTTGACTTTTCAATCTTTATCAGTCTCCTCTCCAACCACAGCTATTTTAATTTTCAACTTAGAAACAGTAGAAATAAAAAGGCTCTATTGACATTTTTTTTTCTGTATTTTTGTATTTTTAGGGAACAGTCTACAGTGTGATCAGGGTCTCACTACTACATCGGACTCAAGGCAGGCCTGGGATTCAAACCCCCAGCCCCTGCGCCTGCTTACAGGCACTTTAATCCACCGAGCTATTTGGCCAGCCCTTCTATTGCCATTCTGAATGTGAAATAAATATTAAAAAATAATAACTAGAAAATATGTAGTAGTAAATATTTCAGTAATAAATAGAAAATTTTTCACTGATAATTATTCTTAAAATTGAAACCTAACAATAGTGCTACTCTTATAAAAGTAAGTACATTTTATATAAAATACATTTTAGTTTAGGACACGAAATTTTAATTTCATCCTTTTATTGATGTGGATATGGTCTTGCTTCAGGCTGGTCTGAAATGCACTGCAAGCAATCCTCCTGCCTTAGCTTCCTCACTGCCAGGATTACAGGTGTGAGCTACCATGCCTGGCTCACTAGGTTAGGAAATTCTTAAAGGGAATCAACTGAGTTTATTGTCAAATTAAAAGTATATTATTACTTTGATATTAGTGTAATAATAATTCATAAGAATTCATAAAATATGTAATACATGTTGTCTTAATGTTTAATATTCAGTGGATTTGTCTTAATTGTACTTACTCCTTCTCTTTTTTTTTTTTTTGGCTTTTTTAGACAGGGTCTTGCTATGCAGTTCAGGCTGAACTTGAACGCACTTTTGTAGCCTAGGCTGGTCTCAGACTCACAACAATCCTCCTGCCTCAGCCTTCCAAGTGCTGGGATAACAGGTGTGTGCCACCACGCCCGGCTTGTACTCTAACTCTGTAGAAATAAAATTTAGAAAAAAAAAAAAAAAAAAAAAACAGTGAAAAAAAGTAAGATATAAGAAGAATAACTGCCTTTCTTATACTTGGCCATAATGAAACAAACCCACCAACAAACAAATAGACAAAAAGCTTAAGCTAATCGCTACACAAAATTCCTCCAAACTTGAATCAGGGTAACACTCATGGAGACCTGCTCGCAATGGAAGGTGACACACTTGCAGACACTACAAAGCTGTGCACTGTGTACTTGCTTGCACCACATGTATGGACTCAGGATGTGCTTCTTACGGGCACCCTTTGAAGAATTCATTTCTAAGCATGTACTTAGCAAGTCTACATTGATCACACACCATTTTCTTGTATCTATTTGAAATGCAGAGCATTCAACCAAGGGCAAAACAGATAACAAAATCCCTCCCATTTCCTGGTTCCATTCTAGTAAATGTAAAAAAATATATTTTATGTGCATGAGTATTAGGTGAACTAATGGGTTTATCAGTTCATTTTAGTTATAGAAAAGTAACATAATGTTTACCTTTTCTTCTTTTCAGAAGTTTCTATTTCCTATTTCTTTATTTTTTATTACAATTTTAATTAATATTACATTACATAGTTTAGCTTCAATAATTGAAATTCATTTTCAAATAATTCCAAATGAAACATAAACTTAGTTGATACGAAGCATTTATCTTTCTAATTTGATTACAAAACAATATCTAGTTTAATGAAACTTAAGTTTCTTTCCATTTTAGGTATTCGTATTTTTATAAACTATGTAAACAAATATCAAAGAGGAAAAATCATTACCTACAGAATGCTCCATCACTGCACAATTCATTAAACACAGGTTTCATTTATTTTCTCATTGGTTTTATATGCAATTGTGGCAATTTTGCATACATTCTATATGGGCATACATTACATATGGGGCATACATTACAAAATTTTGTTTTGCCAAATGAAACCCATAGATTTCATGCAATTTGACTTTATTGTGAATGTATGCCAATAAAATAAAAATTATTCAGTTTTTATCAGGCATTCCAGAGTGTTTTATGTTGCTTTAATAAAATAGCTGATGGTGAGCTAGATTAAAAGGCAAGTTCATCTGGTTCAGGATTCCAGCATCTGGAAAGGCTAAGAAGCATGGTAGCACTCACAACATGGAGATGAAGCAGGAAGGTAACTGGCTGCACACAGAAGGGCACAAAGAGTGAGGCTGTATGAGAAAGGGTTTAATTCACTCTTTATCGATATACCACTCTCCCACTAATTCTCTTCTTGATACCATTAATTCATTCATTAACTCCTGTGATCTAACTACCTGAAGATACACCAGATTTGTGCCTCCTAAATATTGAAGAATGTAGTGGGGCCAGGGAGATAGCTCCATAGCACAAGAGCCTGCCTGGAAAGTGCAAGGTCATGAGTTCAAACCCTGCTCCCACAAAAAAAAAAAAAAATGAAGAATGAATTTCAAGGTCAAAAGAGGTTGAGAGTAGGAAAAGTTTAGTGAGCAAAAGGGAGAAGAGTCCAAAAACTGGGATGCCACAGAGATTTTTTTTTTATCCCAAAGAATATCTTATACTACAAAATGCTCACATTGGACGCAACATGAGTCAGGCTACAACCAATCTATAGGATTACCAGTGTGTTCACTTTGTTAATATAGATGCAATAGAGGCACATAGTGTGGCAAGTGTCATCAACTTTAGCTTTTCTGCAACTCTTACCATGGAAAGAGTAAAGATAGTTTTTGGAAAAGAATAGGGAAAGATAAGAGATGGATCCATATGTTCTGGTCATCCACAGAGGCCTAACTGGACTTACAGGACTGGGGGGTGCTAATTACAGTTTATCTCTTAGCGAGGTTCAACAGCTCAGTGAATGCGTCTCCGTCTTGAGGTCTGGCCTTCTTCAGATCTCCTCTAGCTGTGCTACTGATGTGTTTACATTTTCTGCACTGTCTCTTGAAGGCCTAATCCATGCTTGTGTGCCCATTAATTTCTACCTAATTTAGCTACCTATAATGTTATAATTTTCAATATTTTAAAACTTTCCACTCCCAAACCCCAAAACCAACACACAGGAGACCAAGACTCCAGCAGAGAAACTTGCCAGAAACGGATCACATTGAAGCTGTAGCATAGATACCATGTTTGTCCTAAGTTATGTACTTTGGTAACTCAGCCAAGTTTTTTAAAAACTAGTTTAATTGGTACATTTTTGATATACATATAATGATCACATTCATAATGGGGCAATTGCCTGTGCACATGTTGCATCTTGATTCTTTCTTTTCATCACTCCCCTCCCTAAAACCGTTGATCTCCTCCCCATTTATAAAATGTGTTTCCATTGTTTCCTTTCTATTCACTTTTTCCCTTTTTCTTTTCTTTTCTTTTCTTTCTTTCTTTCTTTCTTTCTTTCTTTCTTTCTTTCTTTCTTTCTTTCTTTCTTTCTTTCTTTCCAATCCCTTGCTCTTCTGGTTTGAACAATTCCTTCCTGTTTCCCCATATCTGTCATCCATTCTAGTCCTAAGTATCCTTTCATTTTATCATACTAGAGAAACAATGCCACATCTTCTTTATTCATCTATTAATGAATAAAACACTTGTGATTCTTTCAAGATGTGGCCATTACAAACTGTGCTGATACAAAAATGGGTGTACATATGTCACTGTTGTATGATGCTTCTAACTCTTTTTTGAAGAAACCAAGAAGGACAATAGTTGGATCAAATGAAACCTCTAGTTTTGTTTTCCTGAGGGATCTCCATTTTTACTTCCATATGAATTATATCAATTTCCATTCTCATAAGTAGTATAAGATGGTTCTACCTCCACCCCACAAACAGTTGACTACTTGAAAACAGCCATTCATTCTGGAGTGAGATGGAATCTCAGTACTGTCTTAATTTGCATGTATCAAATGACCAGTGATATTGAAATTTTTTCAGTTATATTTATTTACATTACTGAGAAGCATCTTCATATAGATGTGCATATTTGGATAGGGTCTCTAAATCTGGGAGAAGGGTGTCTGATATTTTTCTTGTTCTTTATATATTCTAGACAACAGAATATATGAAGTTCTTTGTCTGAGGAATAGGAATTCTTATCCATATACTTTGAGTTGTTGCCAATCTGTTGTTGGTTTCTTCAGCTGTGCAAAAGCTTTACAGTATAATGAGATCCAAATTATTTATTTCTTAAAGTATTTCCTGTGGCACTGGCTTTTGTTCATAAAATCTTGAGCTACACGTATGTCTGAAAGAGTTTTACCTATTTTATATCCCAGTAAATTTAGAGTTTTATTTTAATATTTATATCTTTGATCCATTTCAATTTTAGTTTAGTAGATGGTGACAGATAAGAATCTAGATGTAATTTTTGGTATGTGTAAAGTCAGTTTTCCCAGACAATCTTTCCTCCATTAAAGGTGTTTGGCCCCTTTGGTAAAGGTAAGATGCCTTAATGGTCAGAATGGTCAGAGTTATTTCTACTCTTTCCATTGTTCCTCAGTCTGTTTTTTTTTTTTTTTTTTTACCAGTATCATGCTGTTTTTAATGTTATAACTTTGTAGTATACTTTCAGATCAAGATTTTTGATATTACTTGTCTTTCCCTTGCAGCCCAGAATTCCTTTTTGCTATTCTAGTTCTCTTCAGTTCCATATAAATTTCAGAATTGTTTTCTCTGATTCTGTGAAGTATACTGGTATATTTAATTCAATGTTATATTAAATCTGTATAAGAATTTTGGAAATGTGAACATTTTTACTATATTGGTTCTGCCTGCCCAATAACAAGGTACACCTTTCCATTCTGTGTTACTCTCTTCAATATCTTTTTCAGAGTACTGCACTTTCCCATGAGAATGTATTATACTTTCTTTGTTAGATTAATTACAACCTTATTTTAAAAATTATTTACCCAAAGTAACTGTGTGTATATATGGTGTTTTTATCTTCAGTTAATCTCTGAGGAAATGGCTAAATCAATTGTACAATTTACTTAAATCAGTGAGCCATGCTCCTTAGAGTTGAGTATAAGAAAACTTACACCATAGCTATAAGATCTAGTATTTACATAACTAGTATTTAGTGCAAACAGAACATCCTAGAACACATATATTGATTGACAGATACATATATGACAGATAGATAGATAGATAGACAAATAGATAGATAGATAGACAGATAGATAAATAGATAGATAATAGGAAATGTACGCTTAGTCCAATCACCAAGAAGTGGATCATAGAAAACTTTAGTTCACATGGACTTTAGTACAAGTTGAAAAACTCTGCATACTGCTGAAAAGGTATTGTGTGAGGTGGCAAATGTAGAATGTACCTTCTGAAAAAATTAGATATTATCAAGTATGCAATACTTTACATGCATTGGTTTTAGAATAGAAGGAGGTTCAAAAAAGACTACATATGGCAAGCCAAGGAATGCCTCTCCAAAGACATTCACATTAATTATTTAGAGTCTGTGACTACGTTATTATTTGGCAAAAGAGACTGAAAATGTGATTAAACTTTAAATCGTGAGATAGAAATATTTTCTTAGATTATCCACATGGGCACATTCTAATTTGATGAGTTCTAAAAAGAAAATTTTCATTTAAAGTCAGAGAAAGAGGAGAGAGTGAGAGCAAGAGAGAGAGAGAGACAGACAGACAGAGACAAAGACTGGTAGAGACAGATAGACAGACAGACAGACAGACAGACAGAGACAGACAGAGAGAAAGAGACAAAGACTGATACAGACAGACAGACAGACAGACAGACAGAGATAGCATTGGAAATCTGTGATGGGACAAGATGTCATTTTCAAACCTGAAAGGAACTTGAGTAGCGTTTGCTAGCTCTGAAAATGGAAAGCCAGACAATAAGGAATTTATCATATGACAGAAGTGAGAATTATCTTTGACGTCCAACTAATGAGGAAATAAAATCTTCAACTCTATGAAAGGAAGGAGCTCAACTCTGTAAACAATCTGAACAAATAAGAAGCAGCCTGTTCCATATCCTCCAGAAGGAAAAGTGGCCATATGACATAGTGTCTTTAATCAAATGAAACCCGTGTCAGAAACATGAGTTCTACAACTGTAAAATAGTATTTGAATTATTTAAGGCACGTAATTTCTGGTTATCTGTATAGATCCAACAGAAAGTAAATCAACAAAACTTTTTCACATAGGCCGATAATTTATATAAGGTACAGCATACTAAGTATGGTATCTGGACTTTTTACAAGTAACATAACTGGAACATAGAAGTTGCTTTTAAAGGTTTCCACAATAGCAAGGTATTCATTCTAGTCTCTCTCTCTCTCTCTCTCTCTCTCTCTCTCTCTCTCTCTCTCTCTCTCTCTGTCATAAATAGTCAACAAATGCTCCATTACTGACCTACATCCCTATCCTCATTGTAATTTTCAGGATCTCTTGGTAAAATGGCCCACAAAAAATATTTAGCAGAATATTCTAGGAACTAAAATGCTTTAAAGAAACCTAAGTCTTACTAAGAAGAAATTCAATTGATATAATTAATTTTTTGATAAGTTATAGAATGTTTCAAAGAGAATTGTTATCAGTCCTACTGTTTGACATAAGATGATGTAAAGACATAAAGAATAGTCAAAACTTTGCTCTCCATTTTGGGGAAAGATATTTGGCAACCAATTTGACATTCAAAAACAGATTTCCCAAAACATCCATGTTTGTTTTCCTTCTAGCCTCTGACTAAATTGAAAGCTGCAACTTTGGACTAACAACTGGCTTCTGTGCCCATGACTATAGTCTCTCATCCCTGAATATAGAATAAAATGCGAGAAGTATGAACCTTAATTCAACTAGAGAGTGCCATTGAAATGATTTATGAACGTGATTCATTATATCATCACCGAGATGAGAACAACAACTCATATTAGAAGGCCTACATGGCCTGCACTTCTCATACCATATTTAAAAGACCTTAAACTCAAAATGTGACAGGTATGTGCAAAGGGAATTGATTTAAGCTCCCTTAAAAATGCAAATGCATTCATAACTTCAAGTTTGCATATATATTCTACCACTGACTCAGACCTCTAAACAGTTTCGATTTTCTCCAAACCTTTTTATGGTGTTCTCGTACTCACTTTACATAAGGGGTTCAGTTCTGTCATTACAGACACAACTGCATCCTCAGGAAACTTATATATATATATATATATATATATCACAGGGGAGCTTCGTGAATCATTCTTGACAGATAATAACATGTGCACAGAATAGCAATGAAAAGATAGGACAGCAACATATTTTTGTCTCTATTTCTTTCATATCACAAGTAACAAATGTAAAGCGTATAATTTATTCGTTCCTCCAAGTTACCTTTAGAAACTTACATTAATGCTTGGAATTTGTACTAGGGAAAATTAAGGTATGCCAAGACAATCCAGAACTCTGAAATCTCCTCATCATTCCCATTAATTCAGGCAATTGCTTATCATGCAGCTAGGTTGCAATGCAGTTCTAAATCATTTTCTCCTTCGTAACTGCGAACTTTTTAAAGGATTATATTGGAAAAATTTCTAATAACAATTTACATTCAAAAGTCCTTGGCATATAGATAAAGTCATTTTAAGATTATACGATTGCTCATTATTTGAGGTGGTATTTCTCTTTGTGTAGAAGACCTATTTTGTTTTTAATTAGTCAAAATGATTTACTGGTGCTGTGAGTTATGTTTGCATTCAAGTTAGTTAATTTATAGCCTTTGTGATACTTTGTCAATTTTCCAAAGTAAGGTGTGCTACAGATAATCTCATCCAAATCTCTAGAATTAATCATCACAATCTTATTAAAAACATAAGAATATAGTTATGCTCCTATTATTCTTTCCTTGTATAGCCAACATCTTGTCAAAAATATCTTTCATATGAGATAAAGAGGCAGGGAAAAATAATCTTAACCAAATGATATCATCACTGTAGCTGATATGTGAATTTAAGAGCAAGTGTTTGAGAATGTTTACTGCCACTGCTTTCTGGGTCACTTAAGATGACAGTAATGATAGCAGGAACAGCAGATACTATTTCTTAAGTGCGTGCTTTGTGGAAGACATTGTTCCAGACTTCGTTTTATTTACCAAAGGAACAAGCAATAGAATATGTGATATAAGGAATGGTTAATCCTTGAGATAATAAAATTTTTAAAACTCTAAATCTAATAAAAGTTAAGAGACAACAATTCCTGAAAATAGTTCCAAAATAAAATACTATATTGATAGTTTTGTCCTTAAAACTAAGAAAATAATTAGAAATTGGGTAAATTTTTATTTGACATGAAAATACTCACAAACTGTGTTTTTCTAAAATGTAATTTGGGAAAATATACTGATGAGATGCAAGATGTTAATTGATACTAGAATAAGATCCATATTTTTCAAATTACTGTTCAAGAAATAAACGAGGAGATAAAAGAAAGCCAGGAGACATCAAAAGTAGAGAGAGACATCAGAAAGAAATATTAGGAAGCATTAGACTTTTTCTTTTGTCTTAAACAACTAAGAGGAAAAATGGTAAGCATGTAGGTCCAACCTCTCAGAAATAGGCCGGTGTAGAGCTGTGGTGGTTGGCAAAGGAGCATGAGAGCTTACCTCAGCTTACCGTTGCTTTCTGTGGTTGCCAGTGCCCAAACCATATTGCAAGCAACTACCTGAGAAATGCAAAGTTATTATTTGGAAAGGTGCTTCCATGGCAGGAAGGCCTCGTCAAACAGAGCGTAGCTCTCACTTGAACATGTACAATTTGGAGAGTGGCATTGCCTGGTGTCTCAGTTACACTTCTCTCATGCTGGGACAAATATCTGCCACTCAAAATTATGGAAGGAAAGGCTTATTTAGCTCACAGATACTGGAGGTATCATTGCATATTCAGTTGGCTCTAGGGCGGAGAGAAGCTCATGGCAGAGAGCAACCATTCAAAGCGGCAGCAAAGAGCAGAGAGTGAGAGAGAAGCAGTAGCTGAGGCAACTGGCTAGCCTCTCTGCCCTCCTTACGTTGGAACTCAGGTTACCTGCCCAGGGCAGATGCAGCATCCACACTCACATTACTGAATCACAAACGGCAGAAGCTGCCCCATGACCGCCTGAGGCTTTGCAGGGACACCTAGACACACAGCATCACACCTGGTCAAAGGCAATGCAGAAAGCGAAAGCTGGGATGAAGGATCGATACGCATAAGCGGACTGAGAGCCGTGCGCGACTTTCCCCTCTGAGCATTAACACGTGCAGCGACTTGTATAGCACTTGCAAGATTCTAAAGTCCGGGAGAAAATAGCTAGTAGACAAGGAGAAAGGTTTAGGGATATGAAGGTATTTTTAAAAGTCTTTTATTTTTGGAAGAATTAAGAGATGTAGCTAATATGAAGGTGCCTCACTGAACAGCTAGATATGCTGTTGTGGGTGAGAACGATGCGCCAGAGCAGGGCTGCTCTGAGTGCCAGAAGGAAATACACATGCCCTGTTTCCTTGGAACTCTCTGAATCCAAGAGTTGGCAAGACCACACCAGCCCACCTCAGTGCCATCAAAATATCTCATTGTAATTTTTTTTTCTCATTGTAATTTAAATATGGATAAGATAGAGTGTGTAGCATCTGCTCTTCAACATAGAACGGCAAAAAGTAGACATGGAAAGAAGCGTGAGTGTGATTCATATTCAGAAGCAAGGAGTCAGCAAAAGTAAACTAACAGGTGGCAAGTGTTGATATTTAAAGATATGTGTGCTAAAAAGCTTATAACAAATACACTGATGAGCTGAATCTTCTCAGTTTGTTGTTAGAAAGATCAGCTACTATCATCTTTCCAATATCATTAGATCACATCACTTGAATATTCTCTTTACAGATATAGTCCCTAGGTAACTAAAAGACCTATCTACGTATTGGTTTATTTATCTATTTTGTACTTAGGACAGAGTCTATAGTGTCCACAGGATTTCACTACATAGGTTGGACTCATAGTGATTCTCCTGCTTTCTGCCTCACAAGTGCTAGGATTGCAGGCGTGTACCATCAGGTCATCTCAATCGCCCTCTCAGTGCACCCTGGGGTGGACCCCACACAGCACACTGTGGATCAAACACTGGACACTGTGTAAAGGACACATCTTAAAGATAAATGGATCATGACCAAGATGGTTGAACTTTCTCCATACAACACACTCAGGCTGTGGCAATATTATATATATATATATATATATATATATATATATATATATATATATATATATATATATATTATGGGTATCTGTTCATACTACTAAATACCAAATAATGTTAACAATACTAAGTAACACCAATGCTAAATAAATGCTTCACAATGCACTACCTTTTTAAGTCAAGGTTTTACTGTCTGCAATGTATACTCTTCCTTGTTTCAGAACAGCAACGTGCCCTCAATCATGAAACACAAGTGTGGACCTGACATTTTGCTTTGTCTAAACTAACAGATACTGATACAGCTACCGAGTGATGCAGTGGTAGGCAGAGCACAGAAAGTATATCTCTATGATTAAAAACTTGATAAAAGAGCCTAGAGAGATAGCTCGGGGTCTAAGCACATGCCCGGCAAGCACAAGGACCCCGGTTTGATCCCTGGTAGTGCCTGCTGTGCAGGCCTAGCAACCCCAGGCTTGAGCACATGCCTGTAATCCCAGTACTTGGGAGGTAAAGACAGAAGAATCACTATGAGTCTGAGCAATGTAGCAAGACCCTGCATCAAATAAATAAATAAATAAATAAATAAATAAATAAATAAATAAATTTAAAATTTCTGGTGCGATTTCAAAAGCATATAGAATATTCTTTCAGATAGGGCTAAAAGCAAGTATACTTTCAAATAATTAAAATATCTCAATAGGACTGAATTCTGAAGCAATTAAACATAATAATATATATCTAAAGGTTTAAAAATATATGCCACATTCTTGAGTAAGCTGTTCTTCAAAGAGCAATCATATATGTTGTGATCAGGGTTTACAAGGGAAAAAATTTAACAGGACACATACTTTATAGGAATGTCTTACAATATTCACGAAAAGAGTCAAATACAAGCATATGGAACATTGATTCACACGCTGGAGACCCACACAGTACAAGCGAGGGCATGCATCCCATGGCCTTGCCCTGCACGAGTCTAGTTGGGGCCCTAGAGCCCATATAATGTTCTTCACAAACCCAAATGGAGGTCTAGAGCCCACTACGATGTCTTACACAAGTCTGTATCAAGGATAAACCCTGAGAAGGCCCCAAGATCAGACATGGAAGCAGAAAGTCTGCCAGCAGGATGAAGGATCTGAACCAGCCGGCGGAAGGCTCTGCACTGCAGCCAGGAAGCAACGCTGAAGTTAATAACTAGAATGGCTCAGAGAAAACCAGAGCTGTCCTCAGGAACAACAAGGACCTAAGCTCCACTGATGGTGGGATAGAAAGAGCTCATGTCAAGAAGGCCAGCATTAGCCGGGCATGGTGGCGCACGCCTGTAATCCCAGCACTCGGGAGGCTGAGGCAGGAGGATCAGTGCGAGTTCGAGACCAGCCTGAGCTACAAAAGTGAGCTCAAGGCCAGCCTGAACTGCACAGTGAGACCCTGTCTCAAAAAGACAAAAAAAAAAAAGGAAAAAAAAAAAAAAGAAGGCCAGCATTGGCTTCTGACCTCTCCATCGACGTCTGATCTTCTCCAGAGGCCAACAACACACCAGTTCTTCCCATCCAGTTTCCTGTATATACTG
Source organism: Myocastor coypus (assembly GCA_004027025.1). NCBI lineage: Eukaryota > Metazoa > Chordata > Mammalia > Rodentia > Myocastoridae > Myocastor > Myocastor coypus. Next base: position 437 of record PVJA010015222.1, on the reverse strand, counting down.
CTGGCAACAGTCCTCAGGTGGGCCCTCCACACCCAGCACCATGCTGAGTCCATTCAGCTGGGCGCTGCAAGTGGAACATTATTCAATCCACCACAACATACAGTGAAATAAAAAAAAAAAATCAATAAAATGAAAATAGAAACAGACATGACAAATTTTTGTAATTTAGGTAAATATTTATTAGATGAATAGTTATACCTTTAAATTACTTGCTTTAGACAAAGAGATGGCACAAGTAATAATATAAACTTCTTAATTATAAAGCTAGAGAGCAAAAAGCAATTTAAACTCATATGAAATAGAATGATCAGCACTTTTTAGTAAAGCTATACATTTACCTAGCTTATATTTCAAAGCTTTTCTGCTGGAGGGTTGAGAATGTAAGTTAACAGACCGACAATTGGAGAAAAAGAAGGGCTATAAGGATAGCCAATATT
>PVJA010015221.1:12761-45941 GCA_004027025.1 Myocastor coypus | reverse complement strand
AAAAAAAAAAAAAAAAAAAAAAAAAAAAAAAAAAAAAAAAAAAAAAAAAAAAAAAAAAAAAAAAAAAAAAAAAAAAAAAAAAAGAAAAAGAAAAAAGAAAAAAAAAAAAAACTCTACAGAATGTGATAAAGCAGTTACACATTTTTACACAGAAATTTAGAAGTCTTAGCATATACAAAATTGTAGCCTGTCAACCCTTCGGTATTTTTCTTAGTCTCTTACTCTCATGTAGTAGAAATTTTTGTTTTCTTGTAAACCAACCATTTACTTGAGGGAGAGTATAGCAGTAACTAAAATTACTTTAGAAGAAGCACATATCTCAAAGTCCAGAAAGACAGGCATTCCACGCATAGTTTTAGTGTTACTCATTGCTATTCTCAGTGTCAAAAACATTTTGGTGGTTCTTAGGACCATTATCTAATTCATTCTCTACCTGGTTTTGCTCCTGCCATGTTTCCTATGTTTTCTGCTTGCAGTCACTTCATTGCTTTAGCTCCTTAATTTCCATTCAGCTATGTTATGCCTTTCTGTTTTTATTTCTTCTTTTGACTTCGTACACTAGGGAGACTACGCAATATTTACACATGTATGTCTGGTTTATTTCACTTAGGAATATATTCTTAACATACATCCACTTATATATGAAGCCTTTTAGCTTCTCATTATAGCTGAGTAATATTCCATTGTATAAAATATTGCATCTTTTTCAACCATTCTTCAGATCACATGAGTTTTGGTTGTTTCCAATGTTTGGCTATCACACATTTTGCTAAGAGATAGTCCTGACCAAAATGTGTGGAAACATTCTTTACCATCAGCAAGCTCCTGCAGTGATCTGCACAACTACTTTGGAGTATAGTTACACAATATGTAATCCTTGTTTATCAACTTTTGTAGTTTTCTTTTTTTTTTTTTTTTTTTTTTTTTTTTTTTTTTTTTTTTTTTTTTTTTTTTTTTTTTTTTTTTTTTTTTTTTTTTTTTTTTTTTTTTTTTTTTTTTTTTTTTTTTTTTTTTTTTTTTTTTTTTTTTTTTTTTTTTTAACGGAAGCAGCCATTAAACTCAGCTCCTCGTGCTTGCCAGGCAAGGGCTTATTATTCTACTCAGCTATCTCCCCAGCCCTCTCAACTGCAATTTTTAAGTATATATAATACAGGTAAAAGAAAACAAAAGATGCTACCTTTTTATACTAAATAATATTAAGATACAAATTAATTTAATTGACCTTTTAGCCATCTGGCTCTGTGGGTGAAATTAATAATTATTCAGTGAGTGAATAATCAGACAGTGCAAAAAGCTTCAATAGTGACTCTTTTTATAGAGCTGATAAAAATGTGTGTGTGTGTGTGTGTGTGTATTGTGCATTTTTTCCAAGTGTTCACATGCAAAAATGCCTGGCTACAGACATCCTGGAGTGGCAACTGGTGAGTTTGTTGTTGAGTTTCAACAGGTAGGAATCACGTTTTAGATAGTCATCCCATGCTACGGAGTGCTAATCATTATTTGAAGTGTAACTTCAAAAAGCATGCATAAAGAGGCACTGACTTAACTTTGACTTGGGAACAAAAAATAACACTGTATCATATGTTGAGTGTCATATAGAACCATGGCTTGCAGAGAAAATATTGTTCACCATTGGAAGAGGAATGTAAGTGAAGATGCACAACTATAGGTAAGCAAACAGAGTATACCAAGAAGCATTCATTAAGGCATTTATCAACTCTTTACTCAATATTTGCTTCAAGCTGTAATTGCAAATCAAAATTAGGAAATACACTTGATGGTGAAACATAAGAAAATCTCCAGTAAGTGACAAGCGAACCAGCTATCCTGCAGATGCCAATTTAAAAAAAGAAGAAAGAAAGAAAGAAAGAAAGAAAGAAGGAAGGAAGGAAGGAAAGAAGAAAGAAAGAGAAAGAAAGAGAGAAAGAAAGAAAGAAAGAAAGAAAGAAAGAAAGAAAGAAAGAAAGAAAGAAAGAAAGAAAGAAAGAAAGAAAGAAGAAATTCTTAGTTTAGCCCTGGAGATTCCCAAAACAACCAAGACACTGACATTTCTCATAGGAAGTTAATGATGTGAACCAGGTCCACATCTTGGTCATCTTTAACTTTACTTATTTTATTTCTATAAATGTGGAATGCTTCATGAATTTGAGGTGTAGCCAAACAGCTCAGTGGATTAAAGTGCCTGCAAACAGGCGCAGGGGTCAGAGGTTTGATCCCCAGGCCTGCTGTGCCACTTTCCCCTGGGTCATGCTGAGACAGCATTTGAGACTGGGAGTGGTGCTGAGCACCTGCAATCCCAGTTCTTCAGAGGCTGTAACAGGAAGATTGCTCTGAGTCCAATCTAGTAGCGAGACCCTGGACACCCCGTAGACCCTTTCCTAAAATACAAAAACAAAACAAGTTCATTAAATTAGTGTTTCTGTGTGCACACCCTTTGCACTGAGGAGGAGCCCAACCTTCATTTTATCAGGCTACTGAAATATTTGCTTCTGGAAATTCTACAAAATCTTCCAAGCAATCTTAATAGTGCTGATGACTTATTGCCTGTCTTGAAAACACTCAAGAAATACTCTTCTCTAGTGAAGAGGAAATGAATGTTACCTCCTAGCTTGATTCAAACATATTTTAAGGATTTTAATTAAGCACAATTACTTATATCTGTGAAGCAATAATGAAAGTGGTATCAATAAATTGTCAAGGGGGCTGGGGAGATAGCTCCGAGGCACAAGTGCCTGCTGGGCAAGTGCAAGGTCGTGAGTTCGAACCCTGGTCCCACAAAAAAAAAAAAAAAAAAAAAAAAAAAAAAAAAAAAAAAAAAAAAAAAAAAAAAAAAAAAAAAAAAAAAAAAAAAAAAAAAAAAAAATTGTCAAAATCTGTATTCTAAATAGATGCCATCACCAGTTACCCAGAAAGGTGATATACTCCTGTCCTTTTATACTTACATGTATTCTCCCCAATTCAATCTTCAATAGTAGAATTTCTTCAAAAGATGATTCCTAAGTGCACACTTTTTACTAAATTTGTGAAGAAATAGCCTGCTTTACTCAAGCGTGGGTTACAATATTCTCATCAGCTTGCACAAGAGTGCTCATGTGGGACTGGAAAGAAGAGAAATGCCTGCATTAGAAACAACTCACTGCTTTCTCTCCACTCCAGGCACTCATGAGGTTAAAGAGAAATTACTCATGAAAGCCCTCTCAGTTTTAATTCTGAAGTGTCCAATCTGTAAAATTTGAAAAATTTATAAATTGGAATTTTAGAGTTGAAGAAATAAAGTCCGTTCACTCTGGAAATTGGCCCTCATGTGGAAGTTTTGGAAATTTTTCTTTGTCGATGAGCAAAGTGAATGAATGAAAGCATATTACAAATGAGATAAATTTGCTTTTAAGGTTTTTGAAACTTCCATTTAATTTCACGGGGCTATTGGTTCTGTCTTTATAATAATGAAATTTTTATAATTTATAAAATGTCTTTATAAAAATGAAATTTGTTTTCTAATTGAATAATTTTATCTTCCTAGCATAAGATTATAAATTTTATCTATAACTTGATGGACACACACAGACACACACACACACACACACACACACACACACACACACACACACACATCTAAAAGGCAGGCTCCACAGTTATAAAGTAAACCTTCTGGCCTAGGTGAAAAAGTAAGAGTAAAAATCAGGTTTATTGAACTCCAATTTGTCTTTAGGAGTTCTATCAACTGAGACTAACTGCTCTTGACAAACACCAACACGCTTACATCTTTCTTTGTTAGCAATGAAAGTGAAAACTACAACTCTAGATTTCTCAAAAGCATAAAATAACTAGTAGGTCTGATTCTCAAATCAAGTTCAAGTATACCTGGCCCTAGGTCAAAGACTGTCAGAGACTGGAGAGCCATAAAGAGCTGCTGTAACACTCAATTTTTTTTCTGAAGACGGAAACAGGGAATATAACTTTTTGAGCACTACTGAGGCACACTCTGGTCTATAATTTTACATTTTCTACAACCTTATGGTATATCTTATCTATCAAAAATTAATTACGAATCCACACATAACAGGGTAACTTAAATGTCATCTACTTTTATGTGAACACAATGAAAGACACTCAGAATTTATTTCACAGTTGTTTAAAACAAACCCTAGCTTCTTACTTGCTTGAACTTTTCTCTTTAGATTCATCTGGATCTATTGTGTTCATGGAGCTCCCTGATATGATATACCATAAGCTTTGTTTTGTTTTGTTGTTTATTTGGAACCAGGAACTGAACTCAGGTCCTTATGCTTGCCAAGCAGATGCTTAATTCTACTGAGCTATCTCCCCAGCCCCTAAACTTCCTAATTATTAATTGATCCAACTTTAAAAATCACAATTTCAGTTACATGACTCTTCATCATTAACTGTTTAGATTCCTCCTTTCAGAATGTCCACTTCAAACAAATATTTAGGTGCCATGAGACCCTTACAAGAGATATTGAGCACCAAGCTTTCTGCTGTAAAGTCCCTGAGTTCTATATAATTTGAATGTGAACCAGGCGACCATGCTGTTGGGCAGTTGGGCTTAGAGATTCACAGGTTAATAGCACAGCCTTCAGACGTGTGGGCCACTCAGGAGCTTTGCAAGTCAGACTAATGGAATTCATTATTTTAAATGACCTCTTTTCAGCAATGGCTGTGGCTAGATAGAGAAGTCTGGAGGTATCAGGGTCTCAGCTGACAGTCCCAGTTATGATTACTCTGTCATCTTCCTATGAAAGTGCAGCCCTAGTGGATCTTCCTCCAAACAGGTTGGCTGTGTGTAGGTCCTGTCTGATTTTGGTATATGGTCCCATTATTCCAGTGCTTGGTACCCAGGAACTCAGAGAAACTTAACGTTTCTACTGACTGGTGATTTCCTGAAGCATCTGGAAGGGACTTTCTAATTCCCTTAGAGAAAGTGAAATAATATTAGTATCTGTGATTTGTGGCAAATTTGCTGCAGGGATGTTGGCTTTGCTTGCTTGGCTTAAGGTCTATAACTTGAGTTTCTCGGTGCTGCCATGTGAAAGCTATACCTGCCCAGAGATTCAGAGCAATAGACAAAGTCTTTTGTTCCACCAATGAAGGAATTCTGTTGCTAGAAGACTGAATTGTTAATAAGATAGATAGCTAAGTTTGTAGGGAGTCAGACAGGGCTGGACCCCCAGGAGTTAAGTGCAGAAGACAACTTTGGTTGGAGATGCATTCACTGAAGACCAGACTTCAAGAAAAAGAGCTACTCACCATGTACTTCTAGAGATGAACCACAATAGTACGTGTTCTATATAGGCATCAGTCACCTTCAGTGGGGGACCAAGCCTCCAAAACTCACCTGTAGTGGTTGATACATTGGGTCAACTTGGCTGGTTGACTCCGAGGCCCAGTTCCCAGCCAGGGAGATCCCATCCTGGGGTGCAATTGGTTACACCCTAGCGCATAATGGGCCAGCCCTAGAGTGACTCTGCTCAGAGACCATATAAAGGGACTGAGGAAGGAGTTGATGTTTCACTTCATTGGAGGAACTTCAGTCTTTATATTCAGCTTGGACTTCATCACCTGGCTTGCAGTGAGGACTCTTTGGTCTTGGGCTTGGATCCTTCACCTTCCATAGCAGACTCTTTAGTGTCCATCGCAGACTCTTCAGTCCTCCATAGCAGACCCATCTGCTGACTGGTAGATACTTAAATGGAGTGCTGCAGTAAGCTTCAGATCTTGAGAGTGAATTCTTCAGTCTAGGTTGTGCAAATGCCCTCTGCACACTTTCTCATCTGACTCTGTGGCTGACGGCTGTAAGCCCATCTTGTAATTCCTTATACACTGAGTATTTTATGTTAGTATCCGTTCCTTATATTATATTTGTTACTCTAATTAAAAACCTGACCAACATACCACCCCTTCCAGGAAAGGCCATGTCCATCCTATGTGACTTGCTCCCCAATTTTATCCTCATTTAATCAGTATTACCTAAGCGACTATACTTGTAATCCCATTAGGTAACTATACATTTATTCAATTTGACACACAATTTTTCCACTGGATAAACATTTCTTAGCAGACTATACTGGCACTCCTAGTGATGGTAGTTTTGTCCCTCTTGAATGCACTTCACTTTGTGAACTTGCTCAGTTAACACCTTGAGAAGTAGGGTTGGCAGGCAACCCAGATTCCAGGCCTTTTCTGTTCCTCTTAGAGGCTGTCTCAATACTTTTTCTACCCTTAACCTCCATTGTTCCTAGAATTCACTCCTCAACTTTAGAGAACATGAATATGTATTTTAGACAACTAGTAGGTTGGTGTTTCTTCCTGGAAGCTTAATAGCCATCTAACAGGTAATCATGGAGGACCCAGAGTAAACATACAGTGTTTACACCCAAATTTTCTATGGTTCTTTGATATGACAGCAATGGTGATCAATAATAGACAGATCATTTTTACTGATCTTCATTTGGATAACATATTGTGGTCAACATGTAGCAGAGGCATCAGACTTGAACTGGTAACTAGTGCCTCATATCAAAGAGCATGCCAGGAGAGCAGGATGCCATCTGTTTGTCTGGTTCAGAGGCCCATATGAGTAACTTTCTTGTATATTATTGGGAAAATTCAGTTTAGTGTAAGTTGCTCTGATAGTGCTCGATTATGGTTGACTATATAAAGCATAAATAGAATACTATGCACAATTGAAAGGCGAAAGCATTCTTGTGTATGCTCTTACTTTTTCAAGAAAATGAGAATGATTCTTGTCATTGCTGTTACTGGTTGGATGTTCATTCTACTCAAGATAATTGAAGATAAAATTGAGGTTTTATCTCCTCCATCTGGTATATGGTGATAGAAAATATTTGGCACCATGGCTAGCCCTATATGAGGGTTTAGAGTACTATGGAGAAAGATATATTCTGGGACTGGCTGGTGGCATGTTTACTTAGAGGAAATTTAAAGTCAAATTGTTTGGACGTTGGAGTACAGAATATAGAGAGATTTTTGGCTCATGGTAACAAGGAAAAATGCATGATACTCTATTTCCTACTGTTTTGGTTTTCACCTGGCAGTTGAATATGTATGGAGAGGGATATCCTTGTATGTATTTGGCATTTTTGACATATACTGCTGTGGGTATCATTCCCAAATGCCAGAATCACTGAGATTAAGAAATTTTAATCACTAAGAGATTAAGAAATCTTAATCACTAAGAGATTAAGAACAATTATTTGTATAACTGTTCCTGTTTTTCATTATGGTCATTAGATTCTGTTTTAAGTGATGCTTTTAAATATTATATGTTGGCTATATTACTGTATGAGAAAAATTTATGTCAAGGTATTCCTCATTCATATCCAAGTGCAAAGCAGTTCTCAGATATCAAGTATTCTTGACATTGATTCTACTCGGAGTTGTTAAACTCAAGAGTTGTTCATGAAACTTGTACTGGTTTTCACAAGGAGACTGTGACTTTTTAAAGGACAGTAGAATCACCTCTTGATGAAGTTATTCCTCATGGTTGTAATCAATGTATAAAACTAGCCTTCTCTTACCAAGACTTACTCATATTTAGCTTTTAAGTTTAATGCATAATGAATAATGAAAAGACATATTTCCATCAGCAAATCATGAAAGTTCCCTGTGATTTTTGATTGGTTGTATCACTACATGAATAACACAAAAAACAATAGCATTGTCCTCCTAATTTGCACTTTTTTTGATTAGACTTGGAATACAGTAGTTCTCACAAAAAATATGACAGAATATGTGTACCATTATTTGATTGCTCATGTCTTTTCCTCAGCTTGCAAACTATATACTCTATGTAGCAGAGCTGCTTGCTATTTTAGACATCTTAATTCAGCCTTAACGTGTTTTTAAGTGCAGGTGCACAACAGTGATTGAAGACTGCTGGAATTGTGCCATAAATGAGTGATCACCCAGCTACTCTGTCAGTATGTACAAATCGTTCTCCAGCTCTATCAGTCCAGGATTTTACCAGCATTTTTATGTAATGCTGTGCAATTATCAAGGTTATGCTACCACTACCCATGATTCAAAACTACTACACCAGTTACCAACAGAAGTGTCAGCATTTATCAATAAGAGAGTAGAATCAAGATTGCCTGATCTCTCAGAAGATCAAATTGGGAAGCTGGGGAAAAGGATATGAAGGAGGCTGGGAAGAGTATCCTCCTACTGGTATATGCATATTACTTGACATGTATCTATTATACATTAATGAAACAAGCATGAATTTTGTTACCATGTATTTGTTATTTGATACTGTATATCCCTTTTATTTTCCAAATAAAACTTTTGATTCTGTTGCATCTTTTCCAATAATTTTTTTTCCATTTCTTGATATCAGTTTAATCTTATTTAAGGATCTTGGTCAATAGATGATCGTCACTACCATTATCACTATGAAAAGGGTGTAGATATTCTGTTTCACAGAGCTACTACAAAATCTGAGTCATGACAAGAATCAAAAATTACTCAACCCTCTTGAACTCAGGAGACTGTAGCAATGTGCTTAGATACATTCAAGCAATACAGACAGATGACAGTTATGTCTGTTTTCACCTCACAGTTTGGGGCTTTAGCAGGGGTAGGGTTGAGTCTTCAAGTTTATTGTCAGAGGTTTTGAACATAGTAAATATAGAGGAATTACTAAAGCACATCAACTAAATACATTGGAAAACAGGCTTCATCAAGATTTATCAATTATGGGAATGCTTAGTAAAATTTATATAGTCCAGTGCCAGTACTCATGAATTCCTTTAAGGTCACCATTTGTACAATGCCAGTTATATCTCTGTGCTGAAGTTGAATGGGACTCTGGAAATTAATGTTATAAATGAATGTGATTCTTGTATGGAGAAGTGGTCAGTGGTTTGATATTCTATTTAGGCCAATATGGAAAATATTTCATAGAATCTAGAGGTTAGCCATTGAGGAAGTTAAGCCTTGTATTGGATCAAAAGTTTTTCAAGAAGTTTCTAAGCAAAAAACATTACCACTATTTCCAGAAAAAGTTGTAACAAGGACAGTGTTAACAAGATTTGCTTTCATCAATAATGTGATACATAGAACTGGAGAGGTGTAGGCAAACAAATTAATCTAGAAATAGCATCTCACTTTAACGTAATCCTAAAATTCAATAATATTATATCCTATAGTACATTCTTTCTTATATATACAGCTATGTGATTTTGTTTCTTTTTAAACCAATTCCAAAAGTATCACAGTGAATTTCTAGATTGTTGGCTTTGTTTTTCACCTTGTTGCTCGGCCTTTCAGCATTTGGAGTTTATTCAGAAAAGCCCTCAAAAATCTCTTTCATATCTACTTTTTAGCTCATTAAGTTCACAATTAAAAGAAACAGAACAAAATTCCTCTAACACTTTGAAATTGCATTTGCTTGAAACTCTTCTTACGGTTAAAGAAGCTAAATTTATGTCTATTTCAGTTGTTTCTTCCAGATTTTCTGAGATGACTCCTGACTCTACCCTAAGGCCCAGTCTTTAAACAAAAATCTTACTCTTTCTTTATCTGTATCACATAGAAGGTAATTTATTTCATCTGTACAGCTTAAAGAAGCCAACATCTTATTAACCAAAGGCACTGAGAACACAATAGACTGCAGGGGATGAAGATGGCAGTAAAACAAAAACATTTCTACTATACCTCTACATAACAGTAGAGGCATAGTATATTTCCAATAGAAAATCACAAAAGAAGGCAGCATATTCTAAATCTGGACATCACCTCAACACAAGAGTCCTGATGATGTTGCTCTTAGGGCACTGGGCCATCAGCTGTAAAGAAAACCGGATAAGCAAAAAACATTTCTGAGACCTCTGAAAGACTTTGTTCAGATGTCAAAGAAACATCTCAGAAACAGAAAATATCTCAAAATTATTTGACTTCTTGAAGGAAAAAATATAGAGGAAATTAATAAAAATATGTTAGAAAGTATTAATTCTGTGCAACAAAGAACACAAGTTACTCAAAGTAGGAAAGCATAAAATAAACTTATCTTACTGTTCGGAACTGGTAACCAAAGAAAGTTCCTTTTTCAGAAAGTTAAAATTTTTCCTGTTACTTAAAGAATTTCCAAGATTTAAATAAATTTGCAGTGACTCAGGAAATTCCTGAAAATATAAATGACCTTAAAGTTTATATGTTTCCAAGTCCTCACAAGGCTATTTTATATATGTTTAAGAAAGGCAAATTTATAGCTTTCTGAAAACACACAACTTTAGCAAAATGAGTAGTCAGTGACCAGCAACTTCCTCATGAAACTATCAGAAGGATCAGCTGTTGTTAGGATTTTGAATGTAGTAGAGAAATTTACTACATAAATATTCTTCATGAATACTTTTTCTTATTTGTGTGCCTATTACCATATTGAAGATTAATTATAAGCATATAATTTTACTGACTTTCCATAGTTTCACAAATTTTGGGTAATCCACCAAATAATGCATTGGTTAATTGGGAATGTTGACATTCTTGTCAGAAAGCTTAAAGGCTATTTATCTTTAAAGTCTCTTAAAGGAGAGACTAATTACTCAGGTTAGATTGAGCAATTTACTTTTTTCTTGTTAATTTTTAGTACAGGGTTTCACTATGCAGATTGGACTCTTAGTGATTCTCCTATTTTCAACCTCCCAAGCACTGGAATTACAGGTGCATACCACCACACCCAGTCTCATTTGTCCTCTCAGGGGCCCCCTGGGGGCAGGGCTGGAAATTGAACCCCTGGTCGCTGTGCCTTCCTAAGCACATGTTTTAGACTGCTGAGCTATTTGGCCAGCCCTCAATTTTCCATTTATTATCAATCTCATGAAAGAATTTGAGAAGAAATTGTAAAGTAAATCTGTTTTGTAGATGTTCAGTGCACTTTGTGCCTATGTCAATGAGAAGGTAAATATGAATTTATTTTATATTCTTGCAGTGAAGCAGTTTGCTAATGAATGACAGAAATCTGTTATTATTTAGGCATCCCCCTTTTTATTCCTTTTTCATTTTTTCTCTTCCCTGTTTAATTTTTGCCTTGCCTAATCAATCCCTTCCATTAGGGTTCACGGAGTTGTAGCCACTGTTGTCTCTTTCTAGAATGTCCTTAGAAACATTTTGGATTGATGATTTGAAATCATAAAGTTCTACAGTTCTTTCTTGTGAAAGTTGCTTACTTTTCTGTCAATTTTGAAAGGTTTGCAGGGTTCCTTAATATGTCAATCTTATGACCAGAGATTAAAATTTGAAAGGTTTAAGGGAAAAGAAAAAAGTAGCAAAAGAGGAAAAAATTAGAAGTAAGGCTAGAGGATCAAGGTGTATAATACTCACGTTGGGGAACTGAAGCAGAAGACAGAAAAGGAAAAGAGAAGAAATAAAAAGAAGAACAGAACAGAACAAATAATCACAAAGAGCTAAAAACCATGTTTACACTCATTTAAAAATAAAATGAAGCAAATGAGAAAAAAATACCTAGGTCTATTAATAATACCTACTATCTCTGCTATCACTAGCAAACAACACTGATAGACAGCAAGTCCAGATCTCTGCTGATGTATCCCAATAACCCAGCAGTAGCTTTGTAGCAGGGTACTGATAATCTCAGCGAGGCCACACCTTTATTTCTCCTAGAGTTCAGGCTTCATTCTGCCTGTGGGGGCCGAGATCAGACCCATTCAGTTCCTTTTCTGCAGGACTGAACTTACCTGGGCACCACTAAATGGCTCCAGTAGTTGCTCTGAGTTCTTAAGTCAGTTGGCCGCACTTCAAGGTAGGTCCTGTTCAATCACTCACTCCCATGGGATAACTGAGCCCTCAGCACTCACCCCCAGCCAGTGCAGTCTTTATATCCACCAGTGCCCTCCTCTGCTGTGTCTCTCTGTGGAAGCCTGAGACGCTGCCAGCATTTACTGCATGTCCACATACTTTTTTGTTGTTGTTGTTGTTGTTTTTTTTTTTTTTTTTTTTGTGGGACTGGGGTTCGAACTCATGACTTTGCACTTGCCAGGAAGCCACTTGTGCCACAGAGCTATCTCTCTAGCCCATGTCCACATATTTGAATTGCTCTTCTCACACTGGGAGTTCCCACTAAGAAAGAAGCCTCAGCTGGATGTCTCTGTTTTCGTTAAAGATTTTGTCTTCACTCTCTCATGGGCTTTAATGCTTTCTTCAGATCTTTCCTGAGTCCAAAGGACCCATGTTGTTCCTTGTCTTCTCTGTATTGCTATTTTCCAATGTGTGGACAGCAACCCCTCTGTCTCCTTTCCAGAGACCTTATTTAATCTTCTAAAACTGAACAATTATCACATAGCCTCAAACAAGCATTCAGAAGGAAAGGATTTTGAGTAAATGTGGAATAAGGGAAAACAAATCACTCTGTTCTCTGCAGCACAACTCCGTGCTACTAAGTAATGATGCCTGAAGAAAGTTAAACAAATTCATCAATAAATCAGCACTTGCAGGTGCCAGCGAGTTCACCTAGCCGACTGCTTAGGCAAACACAGGAACTGGGGTTTGATCCCTGGTACCACATAGTGCGCCAGTGCTGGCCCCACTCTGGGTGTATTGGTTCACATCTGCAATCCCAACACTGGGAAGGATGAAAACAGGAGGATCTTATCAGTCTGAGCTGTGTAGTGAGGTTCTGTATCAAATACATAAATGAAACACATGTAAAAGTTAGTGTATTCTGAAATTTGAAACAGGTGAGAGTGTATAACAAGTGAACCACTAATAACTGATAATCTAGAAGCAAACTCCACTGTCATATAATCATTTAATGTTTTACTGTGACATAGAGCAGCATGCTTTCCACGTTATTTTTTTTTCTATAAAATAGGTGTGAATAAGAAAATTATGAAAATAAATATGCCGATGCTGTCAGTGTGAATCCAGAAGCAGTGAGAGTGTAGCTTTAGTCCAGTTATCAGTACGTGACACATTGCTTTGTTGAAAATTTAATTGACACTGATAATATAAAACTGAAATGGTGGTAACAAACTTGTACTTAAACTGCTTTTCATTGATGGAATGATAAATTATTTAAGGAAAACTGTCTTCATTTGTGAATATGTGCCATAAGCACTAAGCAATCACTACAAATGAAAACAAAATTAAACAAAAAAATCAAAGAAAGACACAGATCATAGCATATAACTAATCTCAAAGTGGAAATCGAACCCTAGATCCTACCCATTTTAATTGGAAAATGTATGATATTTTTAATGATTTATCTTGACTATTCTTGGTGACAGCCTTTTAGTAGATAGGGAAATTAAATAATTAATGATTTTATTCTGTGGTCTAATCCTAATTCTGTGTCAATTTTTTCACAGCCAAGACCTGTATTTCCAAACACTGAGCCCAGGGTTGTTCTTGAGATTTCTCTCAAGAAGCAAGAAAGATTGCATTGTCATGATAATTTTTGTTTTATAATTTAAAATCACTTAATCTCAAATTTAAAACAACAAAGTGAGAGGTAATCTGCTCATTTCAAATTGCATTTTAAAGCGAATTTATTTATTTAATTTTCAAAGACAAAGGGCCAGCCTGATAGCTCAGTGCGTTAAAGCGCTTACGTAGGCAGAGCGCAAGGGCTAGCGTTCAGTCATCGCCTGCCATGCTAGCCCTGTCCCAGGGATGTGCTTAGATGGTGATTGAGAGTCGGTGTGGTGGCACATGCCTGTAATCCCAGTACTTGCAAGGCTGAACACAGGAGAATCACTACGAGTCCGTTCTATGTAGTAAGAACCTGGACACCTTGTAGACCCTGCCCCAAATACAGCAAAATAAATAAATAGATAATTAAATAAATACATTTTCAAAGACAAAACTGAACTGAAGATTAGTGAATGCTGCAGGTACCAGCTGACATTTGGTCTACACAAAAATGCAGCTAACCTGGTCTCCTAATAGTGGCAAAAATATGACAGCTTCATAAATAATTAAAACATGCTACCAGCCAATTTTTTGAAACTAGACTTTTGAATACCTCAAAATTGTCCTGAAGTATGTTATTGGTCTCCTAGTGCATTTGTGCTGTGACATTCCCCCCATTCAGATACAGACAACATAGGTTTATTAGATATTCACACTAAAAATATGTACTTTGAAACTGAAGTGTATCAATAATTATGAAATGAGGCATATACAATGTTGAAACCCTTCCAAATTTTAAAATGTATCTGTTTTTCTAGTTTCTTCTTGTTTATTTGCTTATCTTTAATCTTCCGCTTTGATATCTAAAAGCTTGGTATTTTGTGTGTTGACATGGGCTTTGAATTTAAGTATCTTTCTTACATTTAGAATACTTCTGAATCAGTTTTCACTTCATCAGTGAAGGGCAGTTATTGCAGTTTCTTCTAGGACCAAAAGGCCAATGTGTTATTCTAAAGCTTTAGTAAGTAATACCAGTTGATCGCCATCTTTGTATTTCTCAGTTGGACTTCTAGAACCCCAGGCCGGACACTGATGTAACAACAGGAGACTGGGAAGCTTGGCCTTCGTGATCGCAATTCCTAGGTTTGTAGGAAACACACCTGTCCTGGCTGCTGAGCTTGTGACTTTGTTCCTGTCTGTGAGGAGTGTTCACAGGGATCGGCCCAGATGGTGCCTTCCTCCTACTCCCTTCACCCTGCTTTTTTTCTTCTCCACCTTTTGTTCTTCCTGTCCTTCAAGCCTTCTCTCCTGACCCTGACACTGAAGTGACCTCATGCCACATAAAGAAATCCTGCGAGGGACCTAATCCCTAGTGGGACCAAAGAGAGTGCGTGTGTGCATGCGTGCGTGCGTGCGTGCGTGTGCATGCGTGCGTGCGTGTGCATGCGTGCGTGCGTGTGTGTGTGTGTGTGTGTGTGTGTGTGTGTGTGTGTGACACAGGCCTGCTAGTCGCCAGAGCCAGTAGGCCTCCAATCTCTTTCCCTCCATCTGGTACTCTTCCTCTTCTTCCTAGTGAGCTCTGTCCAAAACAGGAAGCTGTCTGCTCCTTCTTGTTCTGTTTCCACACAATGATGAGCACCTAATGAAGCAATGGATTAGATGAGAAAGGACTGAAGATGCTCAGAATCCGTGGGCCCCGTGCCAAGAAAGAGCAAAAAATGCAGCATGGTAGAGGGAGTATCTGATAAGACTATTTTCTTCCTTTATAGATATTAGGATAAATATGAGTCCTCCCTAAATTTCAGAAACCCCTTTCTTGTCCTTCAATAGCTGCAGTAGAAATAAAGAGCAATATCAAAAATTCCTTTCAGACATCCTCTGAAGTACTTTATCACATCATTCCTGCTTAGCCATTACCTTTTTAGACAGAGATTTAGTACATAAGTTGAGAGTGACTCTATCTGTACTTTCCTCCTAACCCTATAAGTTCCCTACTCCTTGCATAAATAAATAAATAAATAAATAAATAGATAAATAAATAAATAAACAAACAAGCAAACAATCCACCTTAGACTACTCTAATACCATACCACCTCCTATAATGTGACAGCTAAGCAAAACTGTGACACAGAGGGTTTCTTACTCTCTGATGTCAGGCCCACTGCCCTTTCCTACCACCCCTTTCCCAGGGCAGGTGATATTGCCACTTCTAAGACAGCTGTACATCACACTCATATAAAATTTTCTTGAAGGATCCTTTGCACTTTTTCTGTTTCATGACACGCCCTCACCCTGCAAGGGCTGTGAAGCATAAGACCCATCATTAAGCACCTTCGGATGGCAGGCTTACTGATTCCAGCTGATTCTCATCACATTTTTTCTGTCCTCTCAGGCAAAGAGAAAAAGAAAACATGATGGTTCTTTCCATATAGCTTAAGACCTATGATGAATTGACTTGACAGTTATCTCCATCTGTCTTGTAATCACACATCCCTATACCTGTTTCTCCCAGATTTCTCCTGACACTACTCCTTTTTAGTTTCCTGACCTCAAAGATGCTTTCTCTGTTAATCCTTTCAGTCTCATCAGCCCCAAACTCTTTTGCATTCTCTTCAACACGCCTTGACTCTCAGATCATCAGTTACTTCTCCTCTGGTCCTGACTTTCCTCTCTGGACTAGCTGTTGCTTTCAGACACAGGTTATCACTTTCACTATAATTCTTAAATGTACTGATTTCTTTTTTTTTTTTACTGGCAGATATTTTTAAAAAGTGGTAGACTCATGTTTCAACTTGAAAATGTCCAAAAGGTGTTATGGGTCTATGAAAACACTAATCTGTTCCAAAGTTTTCTTACCAGCAGATTTACAATCATTTCTCAGGTGGTTACAAAAGTTCATGTCAGGCTAATTCTTCTTCAGACAAGGTGACAAGCTGCTCATAATTTCCATCAGCAAAAGGCAGTCAAGGAAGAAAGGCCCCCTTCTCCTTTTCTTAGCATATGGGCTAGAATAAAGGCATCAGAGCAGCACCTAAGCCAAAGACTCCATTCAAAATTACCCCTCAGTTATTATGCTCCTATGCTTTCACTGTTGGCCAGCTCCCACAAGCTGCAGCCTGCATGTCAGTCATGGTCAAACCTGAGCAAATTCCCCTTATAGGTAGGACTCACGTTGGAGCTAGCTGGGTGAAGAACAGCCATGCCATACCAGTCCAATCCTTCTCTTTTTTTTTTATCTCCCTTCTTAGCCTTATGAAACACTGCTTTTGCAAGAGACAGGGCTAGTTGGTCCTCATACCTGTGATCCTTCACAAGTTTGTTCTAACAAGCGCATCCTAGCTGCTGAGATCACAGCTTTGTTCCTTCTTTTCCTAACAACTCAAATATGACTGCAGTCTTATTATTTTTTTTTCTTTTACAGAGCCTCTTAGAGAAGCTAAATTGCCTGAGCTGGACTCAAACTTAGCTTGAAATCCTCCTGCTTCAGCCTCCCAGTATACTGGGATGACAGGCATGTATCACCATGCCAAGTAAGATTCAATATCTTCTTATTATAATACTTGTTTGTATAAATTTTGTCCAGTACAATCAAGTGAATTTTAATACCAAAAATTCTCATACAGGTAAGCAATTTCTACATATGTAATACTATCTCAATTTAAAGAATCATCTGGTTATTTAAAATATTATCAATGTCCTTATTTGGAAACTGAAAAATAAAATTTGTCCAGGAAAGATTCGGCTCTTTGTTTCTTCTCTAAGGAATGTATGTATATCCTCCAGCGACATCTAAGTCTCCTTCTTTGTTGGTAATGATAACGTTCTAATAACATAGAATTTATTAGTCTCTGAATATTTTTCTTTGATGAGGAACTCATGGGCTTTTCATTATAACTGTCACTCATACAATTCTTTTAGAATACCTTGGAAATCACCTGCATTAAAGTAAAACTTATTCACCCATGTTATTTGTATTACTCATATGTCTTATATCCCTTGGTTATTATTTTAATAGTCTTAACATTCTTAGTTTTGAAGTAAACTTTTCATTTTTTGCAAGGTCAAATATTCCCTTCACAAGAATGTAAATAAAAATCTGAGTAACTTACAGCTGGTATAATTGGCCTTCATAGTATTTTTGAAGCAGATGTATTCTCTTAGTTTACAAAGGATTAACAATAATTGCCTCACTTCTTTCAGTTTTACAGTATCTCATAAACCTGCCACACTACTGCTCAAAGCTGAATAAGCTCTAACTTGAATACTATATGTAAGGCATAGGGGGAACAGAAAAAAATAATACACTATACTGAGAGATATATGAGCATGTTTAATGTGAGAGAGTGTATTTTGCAGAAAAACGAAACAGTATTACAAAGCAGATATACTTAAACATCTCAAAAATGTTTCTATAAAAGATAAGAAGACATGAACACAAGCAGAAATTTTGGCCAGCATTAGTAGTGTGAATAAAGCCATATTTCAGATATCTTCTTTACTAAGGGTATAATACATTGTCAGTTTGCTTTAGAATATTAGAAGTCGTGTAACTTGTCACAGTGCTATAGTTTTTCACTCATGATAAATGAAAACAATGGAATACCATTTGAAACATAACATTCTTTGGAAAAAGATCTATTTAAAAAATGTTATAGTAGTCACCTTTTATTTGTGAACTTCTTTTAATATAGGTCCTATGATAAATTAAGTTTATAAGCAAATTACTAGCTGTCATGTATATCAGTAAGCATTTGGCTTTCTGAGACACGATACCTGACTGCCACAGATGAACGTGGAACCTTCATCTGGGCCCTTACCTCAGATGATTCACTACATGGTGGGCTGGCCTCAAGCCGAAATGGCATAGTGGAAGATGGTGGCAGAACAAAGATGCTCAGGTCTTTGTCTTATTGAAGAGAAGCAGAGCAATGCCAGAGATTAAAGGGCAATGGAACAAACAGGCTGGCTGTGTCTCACAGTTCACATAGACATACTCAGACATGTGCTCCAAAAATCCCCCTAGCAAATCCTGAATCCGATAAACCCTAACTGCTACATTCTACCCCATAAATAAACACATCTCATTAAAACATACTGAATTTCCAAATAAGGGAAGTAAATAAGGTCATAATTCTAGCTAATATAATACAACTACAACTCTCCCTGTATGATAAGAAAAGCAAAACTTTTCCTAAAGCCTCATCAACATGAACACTCTGCAGAAGTTCAAGTCAAAGTTTCTTCCATCACTCAGTGCAACCTATTAGATATGAAACTCTGCAAAAGCAATCATCTCAAAGTTCAGGAGAATATAAAACAAATGTTATCAAAACAAGAGTCATATCCAGCAGCACAAACATAAAGTCCTATATGTGTATATCTAGCATCTAAGACACTTAGTGGCAACATGGGAGTATCCAAGAAAGTGAGTGTTCCCACCTCTATGATCTGGCTATGTCTTTTGTGTGTGTATGTGTGTGTGTGTGTGTGTGTGTGTGTGTGTGTGTGTGGCTGGCTCAGCAGGGATGGGGCTGGCATGGCTTGCAGTGCCAGGGATCAAACTGAGGTCTCTGCACTTATGTAATCTTGACCAAGCAGGTGCTTCAGACTGCTTAGCTATCTCGCTGGGCCTATGCCATCTTTTTTTTTAAGGCTGTCACCGTTGGCCACAGTATGTGTACAAGAACTTATAAGAACTTATTCTTACACATTATCTGCATGCCATTGTTCTATTTTTCTTTCAAAATAATGAAACAACAGAATTTTACTACCTTAGATATGGCATTTCTCAAAGATAACATAGTAGTCATTTTTATATTTCAACATTTAACATCTTTCTTTCGTAGATACTAAAAAATGTTAAGCAGAAAATATAAGTGATATTCTAATATTGAATGTGTGTGGAGTTAATATAGACTGACAAAAATAATGCACAGAAAAATAATAGAACTGTACTATAATTTTGACAGAAAGTTATGCTATGGCCTGACTTACCTCTAGGAAGCTCTTATGGACATTTTTACCTACCTCAACTATATTTGACTCTCATCCATATTAACTACTGAAAAGATCAAAACTGTCAGCTCTGAGACTCAAAGTTATGTCTCAGCAGTTTCTATTCCTTCCTTTCCTGAGGAAAAATTATTCCAATGACTATTCCAATCAAAAGATAGAGAATTGCAAGAGATACTAAAGAGAATATTTAAAAGCCGCATGATCCAAGCATAATATCTTTTTAAAATATATTTGGTACACACTACACAGCTCAGATTCATAATGATACTCCGGTTTTTAGCCTCCCCAGTGCTGGAATTACAGGTGTGAGCCACCACACCTGGACTTAGTGGTCTGCTCAGCCCACTCGGTGGTAGCGTTGGTGGACCCAAATATAACATCATATTCATCTATAAAATGGATTAACAACAGTGCCTAAATTAGGATATATTCCAATTATTTTTTGTAACACATAGAAGTTAATAATATTGATAATAAGTAATGGAGGGACTATTATTTGTTTGATAAAAATGGAAACTTTGAAAGTATTGAATATGATAATAAAGTATGAAAAAGTCATAAAATTGTATTGTTGTTTACTTTGATTAAAGGACTCAGTCGAATTTGTCCTTAGACTTTGTACTCACAAGGAGACTGAGCCTTGGTGTGGTGGCACGGACCTATGATCCCAGCACTTTGGGAGGCAGAAAACTAGAGAATTACTATGAGTACTGTTTATTTAGTGAGATTCTTCTGTAGATCCTGTATCCCTGTGCTAAATGCATGAAAGAGAGAGAGAGAGAGAGAGAGAGAGAGAGAGAGAGAGAGAGAGAGAGAGAGAGAATGAGAAAGAGAAAAAGAAAGAGAGAGAGAAAGAAAAAGAAAGAGAAGAAGAAAGAAAGAAAGAAAGAGAGAGAGAGAAAGAGAGAGAGAAAGAAAGAAAGAAAGAAAGAAAGAAAGAAAGAAAGAAAGAAAGAAAGAAAGAAAGAAAGAAAGAAAGAAAGAAAGAAAGAAAAATGATATTTATAGTTGGGTGGATATGATGTTGGGAGTACTGCTAGAATACATGGCATTTTCTTACTCCCATATCAAGGAACAAAGGAGATTGGAAAGCTAACACTGAAATGCAAGAGGCTGAATGATTCTGTTTTTATCTGAGAAGTAACATGTGCAAAAGATGCATGGGAAGATGGGTGGAAACTAGAATTGATGCGAATTTTAAACTTTAAGGAAATGCGAAATTTCATTTAAGCTAAAAATGTATATGCTCACATTCTCAGTTTCTGCAGATATAAAAAAGCGTTAGAAATGATACAAAATTTTATTAAGCAAAGCACTAGGAGTAAAACAATGGTTGCCATATTACATGGTGCTATCTTCAAATTAGTTGTTCAGAATACCTAATAGCAACATGTAAAATTCATTTAAAAGGAAAAAAAAAAGATAATAATGACATTCAAAAAAGGAAAACAAATCAGAGTTTAAAAAAAATGTTTAAATATTAACTACTCATGAAAGACCAGAAGAAATTGTCAATACAATAATCTAAAGTTTTCTGCGCATACTTAATTATATGTTTATCTCTTCCTTCATTTGTCTTTTTCCTCTTCCAAGCTTTTCCTTCCAGGTGAACAATTTCTTTCCCTTTCACAGTATCTTTTCTACCTTTTAGATTTTCATTACTCTTTCACGTTCTCACACTAGTGAGATAATACGATGTCTACACATGTGTATCTGATTTATTTGACTTCACGATATAGCTCTAAGTGTATCTAATTATCTACAAAAGCCTCAAACTTATCTATTTTTCTAGCTGAATACTATTCCACTGTATGAAATTACCATATCTTCTTCATCTATTCTTTAGATGATGGGCATTTGAATTTTTTCCAAGATTTAGATAAGATAAAATATGCTGCTATACACATGGGTGCGCGTATATCACTGCGGTATGATGATTTCAGTTCTTTTGGAAGAGTATCTAAGAGGGGAATAATTGGTGTACATGAAATCTCAAAACTTACTTGCTTGAGGAATCTCCATGCTGATTTTCATAATATTTGTGCTAGCCTGCACTCCCAACAACAGTGGAGAAGGCTTCCCTTTTCCCCATAGCTTCTCCAGCATGTGTCATTGGCTGATTTCTTGATGAAAGTCTTTCTTTCTGGTATAAGATGGTATCTCAACATTGTTTTAATTTGCATCTCTTGAATGATCAATAATATTGAATATTTTTTCATATATTTATTTGCCATCTGTATCTTTTGATTTTTGAAGTGTATATTCATCTCAAATGTCTATCTTTGGATTGAGTATTCTAATATTAGAGGTCTGAGTTTTTTTTTTGTTTGTTTGTTTGTTTGTTTTTCTTTTTGAGACAGGATCTCATTATGCAGTTCAGGCTGGCCTTGAGCTCACTTTTGTAGCCCAGGCTGGTCTCAGACTCACACAGATCCTCCTGCCTCAGCCTTCCAAGTGCTGGGATTACATTTGTATGCCACCATGCCCGGCGATCAGAGTTTTTTAAATATTTATATGTTCTAGATTAGACTCCATTGTCTGATGGACTGTCTGCTATAATTTTTTCTCACTTGAAGGATTTTCTTTTTGCTCTGCTGATAAGCTTCTTTGTGGGTTTGAAGAAATATTTCAAAAATATGAGATTGCAGTTATTGATTTATTGATGTATTGCCCATGCAGTTGATTTTTGTTCATGTACTCTTTACCTACACCTATGTCCATAAGATTTTTTATTACTTTTAATAAGAAATGACAATGTGACAGTTTCAAAACACGTTAGTAATACATTCCCAATAATTGATAAAATGCATACTATTGTCCTCATTGTAGTTATACAGAGCACAGGGTATAGACATGATAAATTTTCTAATGGTTATTAGTAGAATAGATTTCTTCCCTTTGATCTAAGAGAAAGTAGTTGTATACATAGTTAAATGTTCCATAATTGCAGTAGGTTGCTGGTGAAACTGGCAATGTTAGAAGGTGTTGATTAGAACCTTTTACAGCTCAGTGTGCTAGATTACCTTTATGTTTTATGCATCATGTTTAAACTTTTCTGCTGGGTGGTTAAGGGCAAGTTAAAGCAAGACCTGTATCATGAAACATGTAGTCTTTGTATCTTCCAAAGTCAGTCAAATCCCCTCAATATTTACTTTGGAGCCATATACAGTGATTTGTAGAACTGTTGTCAGTGTCAGCTGTCTGGATGAGTCACGGCTACTGCTTGACCAGTTTTCTCTCCAAGAAAGCCTGAGAGAATGTTTTCTCTCTAGATGACTCTCCTTAGGCACACTATATACCTTCAATCCCTTTTCTCTGTTGTCCCTTAATCTCCTTGAACAGAAATTTTGGGAAACCATTGATTAATAGGATGTTATAGCACATGTTCTGTTCTGTCCTGAGCCTCACTGACCTTGAAGGGCTAGGGCCAAAATATTGGTTACCCATGTAGCCCTTCTTTTTCTCTAATTTTTGATCTATAATCTTATATTCTTAGCCCTCCAGAAGAAAAGCTTAGTGATGCTATTACTCTAAAACATGGGTGCTTTAGCTTAATATCATTGTCTTTCTGAATATCAAATATCTTAGGCTTAACTTGGAATTGGTAGTTTCCATAAATCATTGGTATTCTTATAAATCCCTATATAATGTGATAAAAACAGTTACACATTTGTACTCAGATATTTAGAAATATGGGTATGTACCAAATTTTAGCCTGGCCCTCCTTTGGCATTTTTCCTATTCTCTGACTCTCCTTTAATACCCTTTTTTCATTTCTCATAAACTAACCATTTACTTGAGAGAGAGAGTATAACAATAACTGAAATTACGTTGGAAGCAGCATAAATCTAAAAAGCCAGAATGACAGGCATTCCAAGCACAAGTTTAGTGTTACATATTGCTATCAATAGTATGAAAACCTTTTGAGGTTTCTTGGGACAATTGTCTAATTCATGCTGTGCATATCAGTGCGTAGTTTGGCTCCTGATATATTTCCTCTCTACTCTGCTTCCAGTCATTTTGTTGTTTAACCCTTAAGACTTTGATTCCAATTCAGCTGTGTTATGTCTCTCCATTTTTATTTCTTCTTTTGAGTTCCTGCCTAGGGAGACTATATAATATTTACAAATGTAGGTGTGGTTTATTTCACTTATGAGTATATGTTCAAGATACATCAATTTATATATGAAGTTTTCTACTTTATCATTCTTTATATCTGAGTAATGTTTCATTGTATAAAAAATATCACATCTTTTTCAAGCATTCTTCAGATGATGGGCATTTTAGTTGTTTCCAAGATTTGGCTATTACAAATTGGGCTACTATAAACAGACGCACACAGATATCTTAATGATGTTTTCAGTTCTTCTGGGAAGATTCCTAGTGGGCAGATAGCTGGATTGAATGGGATTTTGAGGTCTAGTTTTGTAAGGAGCCTCCACAATGCTTTCAATAATGTTTTCACCAGTCTGCATATCCTGCAGCAGTGGAGAACGGTTGGTTTCTCTTCAAAGCCTCCCCAGCATTTGTTGCTTGTTGAGTTACTTATGATAGCCATTTTTCTGGGGTGAGATGGTATCTAACAGTTGTTTTAATTTGCATTTCATGAATGATTAGTGATGTGGAGCATTTCTTCGTGTATTTATAGGCTTGTTGAATTTTGTTCTCTGAGAGGTATGTGTTCATCTCAGGTGCCCATTTCTGAATTGGGTCTTTGAATTTTGGGGTCCTAATGGTTTTTTGATTTTTAAAAATGCTAGGTAGAAGACTATTGTCTGAATACTTATTAGTTAAAAACTTTTCAAAATTTGTCAGTTTTCTTTTCACGCTGTTGGTAATTTCTTTTGAGGTGAAAAATTTCTTAGTCGCAGGAGATCCCATTTGTTGATTCTTTCAAGTGTTCAAGGTGCATTTTGATTTTTGTCCATGAACTTTTTGGCTACCCTGATATCTTCAAAATTTTTTCCCACTTTCTCTTCCAGGAAATTTAATGTTTGTCTTTTAATAGATTTTTAATTCATTTTTACTTTAGTTTAGTGCATGGTGATAGACCTGGGTCAAGTTTTAGTTTTCAGCAGATAGAGAGCCAGTTTTTATAGCACCATTTGTTGAAGAGGCTATCTTTCTTCCAGTAAACATCTTTGACTCCCTTTTCAAAAAGGGAGTTTGTATTTGCTTCTGGTGCTTTTAGTCTATTCCATTGGTCCTCAGGTCTATATTTTTTTGACAATACCAACCTGATTTTATCTCTGTAGCTTTGTAGTATAACTTTAGGTCAGGAATTATAATGCCTCCTGCCTTCTATTTGTTGCCCAGGATTGTCTTTGCAATTCTGGGTCTTTTTTGGTTCTACATAAATTTTAGGTATGACTTCTTCTGGTCTGTGAGATATGTTGATGGTACTTTGGTAGGAATTGCATTAAATCTGCATAGCAGTTTAGGGAGTATGGTTATCTTAAAAATTTTGGTTCTTCCTATACAGGAGCAGGGAATATCTTTCAATTTTCTGAAATCCTCCAAGATCTCTTTTTTCAAAGTAGTATAGTTTTCATTGAAAAGCTCTTTTATTTCTTTAGTTAGGTTAATTTCTAAGTATATCATTTTCTTTGGTGCTATTGTAAAAGGTATTGTTTCTCTAATTTCTCTCTCACTGTATTTATTATCTGTATAGAGGAATGCCATTAACTTTTGTGTTGATTTTGTGACCTTCTATGCTACGGAAACTTGTGTATTAATTCTAGTAGCTTGTTGGTTGAGTTTTTGGGGTCTTCCCAATAAATTATCATGTCATCTTCAAATAATGATAATTGAACTTCTTCTTTAACTATACTTATTCCTTTTATTTCTCTCAATTCTCTACTGGCTGTAGCTAAGGATTCCAGGACAATATTGAATAGAAGTGGTAATAGAGGACATCCTTGTATTGTACCAGATGTGAGAGTAAAAGACTTCAGCTTTCCCCACTTACAATTATATTAGCTGTTGGATTGTAATACATGGCTTTTATCAGCTTGAGGTAGATGTCTTCTATTCCAGGTTTCTGCAGGACTTTGAACATGAATCAGTGTTGGAGTTTATCAAAAGCCTTTTCTGCATCAATTGAGACAATCATGTGATTTTGGCTTTTGCTCTACTGATACAGTGTATTACATTTATAAATTTGCGTATATTGAACCATCCTTGGATCCTTGGGATGAATCATATATGTCATGGTGTATGATGTTCTTGATGATTTGTTATATTCTAGTGGTGAGGATTTTATAGAGAATTCTTGCGTCTATGTTCATGAGAGAAATAGGCCTGTAGTTCTCTTTTTTAGTTGCACCTTTCTCTCGTTTTGGTATCAGTGTAATATGTGCTTTTAGGAATGATTTAGGGAGGACTGCTTCCTTTTAAATTTCATTGAATAGTTTGAGAAGTATTGGGCTTATGTCTTCTATAAATTTATTGTACAATTCAGTAGTAAATCCATCAGGACCTGGAATTTTCTTTGTCTGTACGCTTTTCATTACATTTTATATTTCATTGGCTGTTATTGGCTTGTTGAGAATTCTTACATTTTCTTGGTTCAGTTTTGATAATTTATGCTTTTCTTCTGTGTCTTAAATTCTGTGAGAGTAAAGATTCTCAAAGTAGCTATTTATGAACCTTTGAATTTCTGCTCGATCTGTAGTAATTTCACCTTTTTCAATCCTTATTGCTTGAAATCCAGTCCTTTCCTTCCTCTTTTGAATGCGGTTAGCTAGGGGCTTATCAACTTTATTTATTTTTCTTTTTTAAATATTTATTTATTTATTTATTTATTTATTTATTTATTTATTTATTTAATGGCTGGCTCAGCCTGCCCTGCAGGTGGGACTGGTGCAGCATATGGTGCCAGGGACTGAACCTAGGTCCCTGAGGTTACCTAAGCTTTCCTAAGCAGGCGCTTTAGATTGCTGAGCCATCTCACCGGCCCCATCAATCTTATTTAATCTTTTAAAAAACTAGATTTTTGATTCATTAATTCTTTGTATTGTTTTGTTTGTCTCAATTGAATTAATTTCTGCTTTAATCTGTATAGTTTCCTCCCATCTTTGGGCTTTTGATTTCGTTTTCTCTTCTGATTTTAGTTGCTTATGTTGTTGCATTAGAGTGTTAATTTTTCCCATTCTGTTTTCTTAATGTGTGAGTTCAGAGCTACAAATTTCACTCTACAAACTTCTTTCTTTATATCCCATAAATTCTGGTAAGTTATGTTTGAATTTTCTGTAAACTTTTGATATTGTTTAATTTTACCTGTAACCTAGGGGTTGCTGAGAAGGGTGTTGTTTAACTTTCATGTATTTCTGGGGTTCTTGTGGTTTGTTTTGTCATTTATTTCCAATTTCATTACACTGTAGACAGATTGTATGCATGGAATAATTTCTATTTTCTTGCACATACTGCAGCATGACCTATGAATTAATATGTGCTCTATTTTAGAAAATGTCCCATATTCAGCTGAAAAAAAATGTGTATTCTGAAGTGGTTAGGTAGAACACTGTGTCTATGTCCACTAAGTCAAGTTGTTCAAGGTTCTGGTTCAGATCTGCTACATTTTTGCTAATTTTTTGTCTGCTTGACCTATCTTTTTGGGATAAAGGGGGCTAAAGTCTGCTATTAAGATTGTGGTATTGGATAATAGAATTTTCCTGTCCATTAAGGTTTGTCTTATATAACTTGGTGCCCCTGTATTGGGTGCACACATATTTATGAGTGTTATGTCTTGGTGTTACGTCTTGGTTTTTCCTCTAACCAGCATGTAGTGTCTTTCTTTATTTTGTATGATCAATCTTGGTTTGCTGTTTAGAGTGTCTGAAAACAAGATTGTTACCCCTGCTTTTTTTCTGAGGTGCATGTAGTATTGTTTTCCATCCTTTAACTTTTAGCCTATGTGTTTCTTCATGAGTTAAATGTGTTTCTTGCATACAGCATGTTTGGATTTTGCCTCCTTAACCACTCTGCCAGTATATTTCTTTTAATTAGAGAATTGAGTCCATGTACATTGGTGGTTATAATTGATATTGCCTTATGATTGACATGACTTTTACTTACTACTGTTTATCACTTCTTCTCCTGTGTTTAATTGGTTGCTCTATTTAGTGAGATCTTTCTGTTCTCATTTGTTGAGTTCAGGTCATTTTTGTCCCTGTCTAAAATAGTTTTTACGATACTGTATACGGTTGGCTTTGACTTCATGCAATTCTTTAGTTGTTCCTTGTCCTGGAAGTATTTAACTTCTCTATCCAACTTGAAAGAGAGTTTTTCTGGGTGTAGCAGTCTGGGCTGGAATATATTACCATAGAGGACTTGAAGCACTCTTCTCCATGTTCTTCTTGCCTTCATGGTTTGTGATGAGAAATCTGCCATTATTTTGATGGGTTTTCCTTTAAACGTGATCTGTTTCTTTTTTCCTAGCAGCTTTAGTATATTTTTCTTCTGCTGGATTTCTGGGATCTTCACTATTATATGTCTTGGTGTGTTTTTAGGTAGGTTGATTTTATTTGGACTTCTGTATGCTCCAGTTACTATATGTCTGGTTGTTTTCTCAAATTTGGGATGTTTTCTGCTGTTACTACTGCCCATATTACTTTTATATCTTTTGTGTCGACTCCTTCCGTCTCTTTGATTCATATTAATGTCACATTGCTCTTTTTTGCATCATCTTACAAATGTTGAGTTATTTTTTTTCCTGCATCCTGGTTGTTTCTATGAAATTCTTTCTTACCTCTTCACTAGCTACAACAGTGTCTTCAAGATCTGAGACTCTAGCTTCACTTTCATTCGTACACTTTTGCCAGGTTTTGAATGAGACTTTATTATTATTTTTTTTGTATATCTCTTTGAAACTGTTTCATGTGGTCTATTTCTTTCCTATATTGCTCAACCAGGGAATCCATCATTATTTTATTATTCTCTAATTTTTTATCATTGTCTTCTTTACTAGTACTAAAGTCTCTCATTATAGTTACCCTTTCCCTCTCTAGTTAGAGATTATTTATGCTCTGTTCTCCTTTCTACCTTTCTGTAGTTGTTCCCATACTTTACATGCTATTAATTTAGAATGTCTTTTTTTTATTTCAGAGATTATTTCTGCTCTGGTTTCCCCTATATGTTTCTGTTGTTGTTTTTCCACTTAGAGTCTATTAATTCGTGCATTTCATTTTTTACTTCAGATGTTATTTCTGATCTGAGTAGCTCTATAGGTTTCTGTACTTGTCTGTCTACCTCATATGCCACTCATTCAGAGATTTTATCTGCATGATCCCTGTTTTTTTTTTTTTTTTTTTCCCATGGTAGTGTCTCTTGTATTTATTTTGGGTAGATTTGGGACCTGAGATTGGATCTTTCTCTTTGTCTCTATCATTTGTATAGCAGTGATCTTTGCAATTTGGTGAAGTTATGCTGTTAGCACCTATGGAAATTTGAGTCTGGATCCACCAAGCTTGTTCCCCTCCAGACGCGCCTGGCTGCGAGTCAGAGTTCAGGTGGCTGGCTGCCATGAGGCTCCATGGGTCGGGATGGTGGTTGGCCATGTGGGGATGGTGGGTGGCCTTGTGGAGATTGTGGGTGGTGTTGGGGTTCAGGCAGCTGTCGAAGTCTGGGGATGAATTTGGGCTGAGAGAGTTTTTACCTGGCAGTCGTGAGGCCGAGTCAAGAAGGTGGATGGAATTGGGACTCGGACTGTTGATGAGTCAGGGGATGGATGTGGGCTGGGGCTGTCATGAGGCCCGGTTGGGATGCTGTGTGGAGTGCAAGCTGGATTTTGGGCAGGCCATGGAGCAGCTTGATCAGGTTGGTGGGCAGGGTCCGAGCTGGAGTTCCAGGTAGGGATGTTGGGCCTCCTTAACGTTTCTAACTACATTATTTCCCAGGGGATTTAGTGTTTCAGCTTTAATATTTAAATCTTTGAATGATTTTGACTGTATTTTTGTGCATGCTGATAAGCATGGGTCTATTTTAAGCTTTCAGTATGTGAAAAGCCAGTATTTCCAGCACCACTTGTTAAAGAGACTATTACTCTTCCAGTGAACATGTCTGGCCCCTTTGTTAAAGATAAGGTGGCTGCATGTGTTTGTAGTTGTGCCTGCATCTTCTCATCTGTTTCATTGATCCTTGTCTGTTTTATTGCCAGTACAATGTTGACTTTATCAGAGTGGCTTTGTATCACAGTAGAAATTGTATAATTTCAAGTCAGAGATTGTGATGCCTCCTACTTTTCCTCTTACCCAGTGATGCTTTTGATATTCTAGGCATTTTCTGGTTTCAGATGAATTTTAGTAATGCTTTATCTAGACCTGAGAAGTATTATATATTAATTGGGATTGCATTGAATCTGCATAAAATTTTGGTAGTATGACCCTTTTCATAATATCATTGATTTTGTCCAGGGGTAGTTCCAACAGATATATTCCATTTCCTGAAATACTCTTTGACCTGTTTTTTCAGAGTATTATAATTTTCACTGTACAAATCTTTCATTTCCTTTGTTAGATTGATTTCTAAGTATTTCATTTATTTGAGTATTATTGTAAAAGGTACGATTTTCCTAATTTCTCTCTTGGTGTATTGATTGTTTTTACATAGAAATATTCTTGACCTTGTTTTTCTGTCTTTTGTTTTATTTCATTACCTTGTTTTAAACAAACATTTACTTGAGAGACAGTATAACAAAAAATGGATATGCCATTAGAAGCAGTAAACATTTAAAAGACCAGAATGATAGGTATTCCAAGCATGGTTTTAGTATTACATATTGCTATCCTCGGTGTAGTTGCTTACTTCATGGATATCAGCATATAGTTAGTCAGGGTGAGAATTCTACCAATTAACTGCTAGTTTGAAAAACCTGATGGTGATTCTCAGGACCACTGTCTTAACCATATTGTGTATGTAAATGCATGGTTTTACCTCTGCTATGTTTCCTAACTTGTCTCCTTGCTCTCTTTTAGTTATTTAATCCTTACATTTTCACTTTCCATTTAACTAGGCTGTGCCTTTTAGTTTTTATGTCTTCTTTTGTGTCCTTACACTAGGGAGACTATATGACATTCGCACCTGTGTATCTGGTTTATTTCGCTTATGAGTATATGTTTAAGATACCTCCACTTATATATGAAGGCCTCAAGTTTATAATACTTTGTAGCTGAGTAATACTACATTATATAAAAACACCACATGTTTTCATCCATTCCTGAGGTTAGAGGCATTTAGCTTGTTTACATTATTGGACTATCACATATTGTCCTGCTATAAACAAAGGCACACACATACCAATATGATATGATGCTTTCAGTGCTTTTGGCAAAATTCCCAGGAGGGTGATAAGTGCACTGAATGGGATTTCCCATCCTAATTATTTAAAGGAATCTCCACACTGATTTCCATGGTTGTTGTACCAATTTAAATTACCACCAGCAGTTGAAAAAAAAAGTTATAGGATTGTCCTGCTACAATGTTGTATATAGTTAGATTTCTAAATTTCAGTGTAAAAATGTGTAATTCATTTTTCACATTCTGTGGAGATTTAAAGTTCAGAGTATTAATGATAGTTGGTAAATACCTGTCCCATCTTATTTTTAAAGTATTTGATAGATATTCAGACAGATAGTGATGTTAAGTGCAGCTACCTATATTATAGGATATTAGTGTCATAAAGCTTCCCTTCAGGATGGTCAACAACTTAAGTTGGCAAATCAAAAGTTGGAGAAAAAATAACGGCTACAAGAATAGCCAATATTTTGGGCTTAACCGTTCAAAGTCAGGGAGGACTCAGAACATAAGAAAACCTGTACTCTAACATACTATATATCAGTAATGTCACAAATTTTCTGTTCAAAGAGATTATGGGGACGCAGAGGAAAGTAATCAATGATGTACAGTGTGCCTAAGGAGAGTCACCTAGAGAGAAAATATTCTCTCAGGCTTCCACAGAGAGCAAATTGGTGAAGCAATAGCCATAACTCATCCCAATGGCTGACACTGACAAAATATCTACAAATTGCTGTACATGTTTTCAGGGTAAATCCTGAGGGATTTTATTGACATTGTTAGATACAAAAGTTACATTTTGGAGAGACTGGCAGGATGGTTCAGTGGTCTAAAGTGCCTGCTTAGGAAAGCTTAGGCAACCACAGGGACCCTGGTTCAATCCCTGGCACAATATGCTGCACCATCCCCACCCCCAGCGCAGGCTGAGCTGAACATAATAAAAAAAAAAAATGTTACATTTTTTGGTATATAGCTCTAGCTTTATCTGGGTCTTAATCATGCAGCAGAAGAGTATAACCATGAAGTATAACAAGTAAAGCCATATTAATATGCTGAGCTGTAAATGGCTCAAGTCAACAACTTCTGATATTGCTAGTTCTACTGACAATAGAACTTGTCAGTAGACAAAAGAACAATGGACTCTTGGATTACATTCATTCATTTTGCTGAATTCATGTACCTACAATGTTTGAATGACAATGGAACACCCATATCTGACAAAACAAAATAAAAATGGGAATATAAATAAAGGACCATTTTGTAGTGAAAAAATGCACACACATACACAATAGGACAGATAACACCACTACTTTTGCCTCTTCAATAAGAAGAAAGATTTGTACTAATAGATACCTTAGTATCTATTAGAAGATATCATGTCTGAATCTGGTACTCTGAACAACTGGTGTGAAGACAACAATATGCAGTGTCAATTATTGTAAATGTCCTACTAACCTGTTTTGAAACCGTCTATTTCTTTCTCACTAAAATTAATAAAAATAAAACTGTAAAAGAAGAAATGCTATTGATTTTTTAGTGCTGACTTTGTATCCTGCTACTTTATTGAATTTGATTATTAAATCTACAAGTCTCTTGATGGAGATTTAGGAATCTTCCATCCCAAAGATAGTTTTTCCTATCCAATGAAGGTCTTCAATTGTTCTTCATCATGGAAATATTTTATCTCTCCAATTAATTTGATCTATAGTTCTGCAGGATACATTAATCTCTGTTGAAAGTTGTTTTCTTTCACGACTTTACATATCTCACTCCAAAATCTTCATGATTTGATGGTCTGTGTTGAGAAACCTGTTATTCTGATGGGTTTTCCATTATAGGTGATCTGTTTCTTGTTTCTCATAGCTTTTAACATTCTGTTCTTTTGATGGAATCTTGAATATTATGAGTCTGAGCGATAATCTATTTTAATTATTGCTAGTTGTACTTCTGTATGCTTTAGTTATTTGTATATTAGATTCTTTTCCTATGCTTGGGTAATTTTCTGCTATTTCTGTGAACACTGTTTTTATGTTTTGTGTTGTTTTCAGCTATTTTGTTGACACCTACCAGTCATGTATTACTTTTTATTGCATCAACTTGCAGCTGTTGTATTGTTATTTCCTTATCATTTTAAGAGTTTCTTCTTTTTGTGTTCACTAATTGTAATGTTATCTTCACAGTACAAAATTCTATCCTCTGTTTTATTCAATAATTTTTTCCAGCTTTCACTGGAATTCTGAATGTCCTGAATATCTGTTTGAATCTGTTTCATGCTTTCTAATTCTTCCTTGTATTATTCATTCAGTGTTTCCATCATTTTCCTATTCCCTTCTATTTTTTTAACAGTATCTTCCTTAGATATAAGGAATAATTCTTTTGTGGTTGTTGTTATTTCTTTTTTTTTTTTTTTTTTTTTTTTTTTTTTTTTTTTTTTTTTTTTTTTTGTTTTTTTTTTTTTTTTTTTTTCCC